>CBVK0102042151.1:0-14257 GCA_900067695.1 Picea abies
ACAATAGTTTCTTTGTTTTGGACAACAACCAAAGGTTGTTCTAAACAACAACTAAGAGGATTTATGTAGCAGCTGATAGCTCTATTTTTGGACGGCAAATAGGAGACAGAGTTACTATGTTCTGAGGTAAAATTTGAGGCAGCAGAAAGGAGGACAACAACTATGTTATGAGCATATTTGAGGGCAGATTTGTAATGAAGGCTTAGTACTATTGTCTTGTAAGTTCATTGTAATTGTTTGATTGATCAATATATCATAGAAGTTTGTCGGGTTTTCTTCCCCTTGAGGGTTTCCCAGGATAAATACTTGTGTCTCTGTGATTGAATGTTTTTAGACTTTAGTTTATATGCTTAAGATTTGAAAGAACACTATTGTTATATTCTATATCTATTTATGCTTGAAAATTCAACATTTTGGGTGGAGGATTTGGGGAAATCTTTCACAATCTTAAATGTTTACGACCCTTCCCAGGATCGTCGTCCTTATTGGGAAAACCTTTTTAACTCATCCTTTTTAGGAAGTGAATACCTCATTATGGCAGGGGATCTTAATTTCTCCTTGGATGTTGCAGAGTTCTAGGGACAAAGGGCTCATACAGACTCTCTGTTAGATTTTTTCGCCATAACTTACGTGAAAAGGGCATGATTGGCATTATCCATATTCGACTAAGCCCCACTTGGAGAAACAAGAGGATAGGGGAGGGGAGAATCAAAAGAAGACTTGATATATTCCTAATTTTAGAAGCCCTTGTGGTCTCCCCATTGTTATTTAGGAAATGGGTGGGGTCGAGTGGTGAGTGAGATCATCACCCTATTATTCTGAAAGTGATATAAAGAAGGAAAAAAACAACAAGCCCTTTCAAACTCGGTTCTACCTAGTTAAAGAACGAAGAGTTCATAAATCTGGTGAAGGAGACATGGCCCCCATTAACCAGGACGATAGGGTTGCAATACAGTTTGCCAGAAATCTGAAGTACCTGAAGGAAGCCACAATTAACTGGGCTTGAAGAAAGAAGCAACTAGAGCAGTGTGAGTTAATAGATATAGAAGCAACATTGCAATCTTTTTATGACTCGGAGGATGGGGTTGTGCTACTCTGGAGTCAAAGGAAGAACTTGTATCCTTGGAGAAAAAGGGGAGACAACTTTTGGAGACAAAAGAGGTAGAATGGATATTGAAGAGTAGAGATATGTGGCTACAGAAGGGGGATGAGAATACAAAGTTCTTCCTGGTCTATACAAAAGGGAGAAAGATGGAAAATACCATCTGGAGCCTACAATATGAATCAAGCAGACTCCTCTCATCCTTTAAAGAGCTATCCCAGATGGGGGTTCATCATTTCAAATTCATCTTCAAAGTGTAGCAAAGAGTTACTATAGATGTTATCATTCATCTAGCTCTCTCTTTTTTGCGGTTTGTAGAGGAGGATGAAAATCCAGACTTAATAGAAGAAGTTTATGATGATGAACTCAAAGAGGTTCTTCATAGTGTTCAGAAGGATTAGATCACTGGTCCAGATGGTTGATCGATAGACTTCTTTGTGGGATTGTATGATGTTATAGGAAAATACCTACTCAAGGTTGTGGAGGAGTCTCACATCAATGGAGTGATCAAGGCTCCTTTCAATGCAACATTCATAGCTCTTATCTCCAAAAAGGATGATCCACAGTATTTTGAGGACTTTAGGCCGATCTCTTGGTGCAATAATATATATAAGGTGATTTCCAAGATCATCAGTAGAAGAACTAAACCGATTTTCTCAAGATCAATTTCCCTGGAGCAGTTTGGTTTTTTGGAAGGGAGACAAATTCATCAAGTGATAGGGGTGGCCCAAGAAGTTCTTAACAGTATGACCTCCAGGAAAACAAAAGGGGCAGTAATAAATATTGACCTCTCAAAGGCCTATGACAGATTCAGTTGGCTCTACATTCTGCTTCTCCTCCCTCACCTAGGGTTTGAACTTCCTTTCATAAATTAGATCATGAGTTGTATAACTTCGACCTCATTTGTGGTGTTATTAAATAGCACACATTATTCTTTCTTCTAGGTAGGATGTGGCCTTAGGAAAGGATGTCCCTTGTCCCCTCTTATTTTCCTCCTACTGGCAGAAGGTCTTAGCAGGACATTGGGAGCAAAAAATTCTCAGGGTGAGTTTAAGGGAATCTATATCTCTCCCCACCTTAGAATTCCTCACCTTCTTTTTGTGGATGATGTTCTCATTTTTTGCAATGGGGGAAAAGGGGATGCAGAGAAACTCAGTGCGGTGTTGGAATTGTTTGGTCAGGCTACACGCATGTAGATAAGTGTCGATGATTGCAGCTATGTGAGACATTCTCCAGCTTACAAACTTGAGAGATGTCGATCATTGCATCTATGTGAGATATTCTCCATATTACAAACTTGAGAGAAAGCCCCTGAGAGGGGTGTGTGGTTCCTATCTGAGAGAGAGATGGAATATAGAGATGACCTCCTCCTTACAAAGAGTTGAGAAGAAATGCAGATGATTCTCCTATGTAACGCAGTGAGAAAGTAGATCTGCGGAGCTAGACGTGCCTATGGCTGAGCATAAGGTGAACGTGTGAAATCTCAAAGTGATGGGTGCATCGTTATGAGAACATAAATGAAGATGATGTATTATCCTCCTCTGAGCAGAAGAGTTGACGATAAACTCCATATGACTCTCCGGTGTAATGCAGTGGGAAAGAATATCTGTTGAGTGGACGTGCCTATGGTTGAGCACAGGTGAACGTGATCCTAGTGGTTGAGCACTAGTGAAGAAGTGGTTCTTTTGTGTAATGCAGTGATCCAGAGATATGGAAATCCCTATGGATATGAACCTAGTGGATGAGCACTAGTGGGTGTATAAGATCCCTTGTTGTATTGTTCAAGAGTCAGACCTGCCTGTAACCCTAATTGTAATGTAAAGGGAAGAAGTCGACCCCACCTTAATGTGAATAATAATTAATGTAAAAGATAGTTAATATGGTAAATATTAATTATATTTTGAGTTATTCAGGTCGGCCCTATTGTGCCAATAGACACATCATTTGATGTGACAAGTCTTATATAAATAAAGGTAAATCCCCATTGAGGAAACACACTTATCATTGTGTCATCTCATGATTTCAGAAGTTGTGGTCTGAAATTATGAGAATTGTAACACCCTCTTGTGTGCTAGTTTTGGTGATGGTGTGGAAGGTCTTTCTCTTGAGGAATATAGCAAAGGATTGGATAGGTTTTCTTCCCTTGTTGAGAAGGGTTTCCCAGGATACTTCTTGTGTACTTGTGCATGGATATTATTCTTGTGATCTTGGTTTGCTATAGTAGTTATGGTTCAATTAATTGTTGAAAAAAAATTTAAAAGAAATACATGAGCCATAGCTCACTGAAAATATAACATGGTGTCAGAGAAGGCTTGAAGAAGATCATTGTACATTGAAGGTAAAGGGATTCCAAAATTCTTCTATGGTAAATGAAGAGAGTCAAATCTTCCTTTTGTTATAAAATTCAACCCTTGAACAAACAACCAATGTGTATGAAAAGAGGTCAGAACCTAGGAGAAGGGTCGGACCCCCTAAAGATGGAAGAAGGAAGGAACTTAGACTAATCTAGGGATCCTTTAAGACTGTCGCACTAAAATCAGTTGGTATGTAATAAAGGGAAAGGGTCGAACCCTTCTCACATCCTTTGGTACCCCACCGCCAGCACAAGAGAAGGGCCAAACTCTAAGATCGGACCCTAAGACAATTTTGAAGATGGTCGCAGGCCTACTAACTCAGACTGAGTTCTGTGAGCAAGGAAAACTTCCCAAACAACATGACCACATGCTTGAGAACAAGCTCAGCCATAAAAAAAGCCATTGCAGACCTATGCTAAGTTTGAAATCTGAGTGATATTTTGAGGTTGTCAAAAGGTAAAAATTGTATCAGCCTTGAAGTAGTAATAAGGAAGGCCTATTACCCTAACAAAAATAGTAAGGAAGGGCCATTAAGGCTGTCACATCCATACCCTAACAACAAACACTTAATATAGGAGGGTCAGACCCCTTTTAAGGTGAAAATTATGGTTGTCGCAGCTCACAACTGAGGTAGCATCCATTTTTAAGTGAAGTGTAAGGCTGCTACAGCCAGAAGAAACCTCACGACCTATACCCTTTTTCAACAAACTAATCTGGTATCTAAACCATTCAAGTTGTTAAAACTAGACCAAATACTGTATTGAAAACTGTGCAGCTGCCAAACTAATATGAAGTGGAAGGGTTGGCACTTGGAGCTGAGTGGAGGCAAATTGAGTTAAGTGACTACTGCTACAGAACTATCTGCAAGATTGAAACATGCTGGAAGTTGTATGGGAAGCTCTGTCTATCTAGTATAGTTTGAGTTGATTCATAATTGAACCGAAATTATTCTTCAAAATTAGCAGGCTTCTCAAATGGGGGATTGTTGTGTGAGGAGCACAAATCATGTTTCCTTCAGAAATTTCAGCATGGCTGAGCTGGCTTCTAAAAATTATCCTCAGACCTCATTTCTGAAGTACTGAGCTCACTTTCAAAGAGTGTTGACCTTTACAAGGTCAGGCTGAAAGCATGTATCTTTACTAATCCTTTGCTGGAATGGATCTTGGATCAATTGACCGAACTATATTTGCACTTTTATCCATTGAATTGATGTGTTGCTCCAAGCATGGGCAACAGAACTATTGGGCTAAGTCATTGATGGCACTGGAAGGATATCGTTGACTATCTTTGTGATATTTATGCATTAATGATATGAGTTATGTGTAAATGAAGTTAGGTTGGAGAAAGGTGGCTGATTGTTGCACTTGACAAGATCTCGATGGCCCGCTGCATGGGAAAATTCCATTTGTGCCATCATCTCTTTACTAGAGGTTGATGCAGTAGTAAAGGTTGATGCAGACTTCGTTAGAAACTTGTGTGGTATAGGTGGCTACAAGGCAGACAAGCAAAGAACGTTATTGACCATCATGACTTTGACAAAACAAGCAAAACCTCAATCGGTGTACACACTCTCAGGTATGTAACATAAAGGTATTTGCAGGAGGAAGGAACCCTTGGTGCAAATCATTGACCCAAAGAATTCTCAGTGCATTCTGAAGACATTGACATAAAGGTATTTGTAGGAGGAAGGAACCCCTGGTGCAAATCATTGACCCAAAGAATTCTCAGTGCATTCTGAAGAACAACACACTGGAAGTGAAGACTTTATGTTTGATTGTTTTTTTATCATGACTATAACCTACATTTCTAAGGTTGCTACATTACAAGTAGGTGTTTTAGCTATGACAACAATCCTTAAAATGTTTTGATTCTAGAGATGTACTCATGAATCTCCTCTAGGAGATATTCTTGTCTTGTTTCCTTTTGTTTGTTTTCTTGTTCCAAGCAGGATAACAACAAAGGAATAATATTATCCTTCAGACTTCAGAGGGAGTCACATGATTCAGAAGGAGTCAATCTAATTGAGAAATAAAGACAATACCTTCTTCCTCTTTAGCAGTCCAGAGGGAGATAGCCATTAAAACAGTTGATCCAGTTGATCCAATTGGTATTCCCAGGGACTTTGTAGTAGGCTATAAAAGGCATGTCTGAACTTGACAAAACCTTGCAAGAGGAAAAAATACATACAGCTGATGGAAGTATCGAGAAATATAAAATGAGACTTGTAGTCAGAGGATTCTCACAAGCAGAGGGAGTGAAATATGATGAGACATATTGATTCGGTAATCTGATACACTTCCATCTGTACTACCATCCATGAGTTGGAAACTACATCAGATAGATGGATTCTTGATAAGTTTGGGTTTCAACAAAAGTATTTTTGATCCAAACCTATATAATTACAGTGTTGGTGACGAGAACCTGATTTTGATAACTTATTCAGAAAGCCTTGTTGTTGAATACAAGTAAGTTTTGACTTCTGATTTCGAGATGAAGGATATGAGTATGATGCACTACTTCTTGGGAAAAGAAGTATGACAGAGGACCGATGAGATTTTCCTAAGTCAAGGAAAATATACAGTGGGAATATTAAAGAAGCTCAGTATGAAAAAATTCAAATCCACGATGATGGATTTGAATGAAATAAATAAAGATAATTCAGAAGATATTGATCCACAGTTGATTGGATCACTAATGTATCTAGTTAACACTAGACTTGATTCATGCTATGCAGTGAATATACTTAATCATTCCATGAGTCAGCCAAGACAGACTCATAAGACAACGATGAAACATGTATTGAGATATATATGAGGCACAATTGGATATGGACTAAGATATGCCTCCAGTGTGAACTTGAGTTTGTAGGATATGCCAATACAGATTGAGCAGAGAGTATAGTGGACTGGAAGAGCACATCCGATTGTTGTCTTACCAAGAAGTTTTGCCATGATTTCCTGATGCAGCAATAAACAAAAATCTATGTCCTTGAGTACCACAGAGGCAAAGTATATAGCATCGAGTGGGCGAAGCAATGTGGCTTCACAATCTTCTGACATATTTACTTGACCATGAGATGGATCCTATGATGATAACCAAGAACCATGTGTAAATCTCCTTGAGAACCCAGTGTTTCTTGATGGATTGAAACATGATGAAATGAAATATGCTTATATCATAAATATGATGCAGAGGAAAAATGTACACATGCAATACCTTCCTACACATGAGCAGATTGCAGATATCTTCACCAAACTAACTTGGTAAAGAATGCCTCCCTAGCTGAGAGGGAGTGTTGATGATTGCAGTTATGTGAGACATTCTTCAGCTTACAAACCTAAGAGATGTTGATAATTGTAGCTATGTGAGATATTCTCCAGCTTGCAAACCTGAGAGAAATCCCCTGAGAGGGGTGTGTGGTTCCTATCTAAGACAGAGTTGGAACGTAGAGATAACCTCCTCCTTACAGAGAGTTGAGAAGAACTCTAGATGTTTGTCCTGTGTAACGCAATGAGAAAGGAGATATGTAGAGTTGGACGTGCATGTGACTAATCACAAGGTGAACGTATGAAATCCCAAAGTGTTGGGTGCATCGTCATGAGAACAGAAATGAAGATGATGTATTAGCCTCCTCTGAGCAGAAGAGTTGATAAGAAAGTCCAGATGACTATCCTGAGTAATGCAGTGGGAAAGAATATCTGTTGAGTGGACATGCATGTGGATGAGCACAGGTGAATGTGATCCTAGTGGTTGAGCAATAGTGAAGAAGTGGTTCTTCTATGTAATGCAGTGAGCCAGAGATATGGACATCCCTATGGATGTGCCCCTAGTGGATGAGCACTAGTGGGTGTATAAGATCTCGTGTTATATAGTTCAAGAGTCAGACCTTCTTGTAACCCTAATTGTAATGTAAAGGGTACAGGTCAGGCCCACCTTAAGGTGATTAATAATTAATGTAAAAGATAATTAATATTGTAATTATTAATTATATTTTGAGTTATTGAGGTCGGCCCTATTGTTCCAATAGACACATCATTTGACGTGACAAGTATTATATAAATAAAGGTGAATCCCATTGAGGAAACACACTTATCATTGTGTCATCTCATGATTTCAGAAGTTGTGGTATGAAATTATGAGAATTGCAACACCCTCTTGTGTGCTAGTTTTGGTGATGGTGTGGAAGGTCTTTCTCTTGAGGAATATAGAAAAGGATTGGCTGGGTTTTCTTCCCTTGTTGAGAAGTGTTTCCTAGGATACTTCTTGTGTACTTGTTCATGGATCTTCTTCTTGTGATCTTGGTTTGCTGCAGTAGTTATGGTTCAATTAATTGTTGATAGAAAATTTTAAAAAAATGCATGAGCCATAGCTCACTGAAAATCTAACAATAACCACAATGTCTACACATATTATGGAAGACAGAGAAAAACAGTTTACATGGAGATTTTTCCTTTCACCCTACTTCCTTTTGATGAGGGCCTTAAGTACTTGGGGTTCCACCTAAAACCTAACAAGTATAGAAAAGAGGACTGGTGGTGGATTTTGGAAAAACTTGAAAAGAGACTCAAGATCTGGTGTTTTCGATGGTTGTCCAGGGCAGGTCAAATGATCCTTGTCAAGACGGTGCTATAAGCAATTCCGATGTATTGGATTTCATTAGCATCAATGCCAAAAGGAATCCTAGAAAGGATCAGACGTATATGCTTAAGATTTCTTTGGGTCGGGAAAGAAGAACAGTTTGTGATGCCTTGGGTCAAATGAGAGACACTAGTGATCCCCAAGCCGTTAGGTGGCTGGGGTATGAAAAATATACACCTCTTTGCAAACACCCTGGTAGCCAAATTAGGGTGGTGATTGATCACAAATAAAGTTTTATGGATGGAAATGGTTACCCAGAAATATATACGACCAAATTCTTTGGAGGATTGGATCAGGAGGCCATCAAAAGCTTCATTAAATTGCTCCATTATCTAGAAGGCCCTCACTAAATCCTTCTCTATTATAGGATATGGGTTAGCATGGTAGGTCGGTTTAGGCTTGATAATCATATTGGGAATGGACCTTTGTCTGGGAAGTGGGAGATGTCATTTACTTCCTCCAGAACTGATCAACTCTCTTCATGATCGAGGGATCTTCTCTTTGGCTCAAGTTGTTGATCCCCTCCGGAATTTTGTATGGAGTCAGAAATGGAAATCGACAATGCAATTAGGACCAGAGGTAGATTTGGTGATGACTTGGGGGGAGCATATCAAATCCCTTATGGAAATCCATATCCATATTACAAAAAAGTAGGACCAATTGGTATGGAAATATAATCCATTTGGGGTATATTCTCCAAAAGAGGGTTATTCACAACTACATGTGGACATTTTTCAATAGGACCCTGAATGGTGGTGGAAAGGGATTTGGAAGTTGAAATTTCATTTAAAATCTTACCTTTTCTTGCGGTGTCTTATTAAAAAAAAAGTGCCAACGTGGGACAAAATGAAGACAAGGTCTTTGTAAGGGCTTGGGTGGTGCCCACTCTGTAAGGAAAATGATGAATCGGCCCACCATATGTTCATAGCATGTCCTTTTACATGTCATATCTGGACCGTCTGTTCCACCTCCCTAAATTAGTCGTGCAGGTGGCAGGGTCAGAGTATTGAAGAAGCATGGAAATTGTGGTCCGCAAACCCCCTTATAAAAAACATAAAATATCTTCCTTTTCTTATAAACTAAGGGATCTGATTGGATATAAACACAACCATCTTCAAATATTGGCCATCCTTACCTGAACACATTTCCGCACAAAACCTCAACATCCTATCCCATTTTCCACAAGGAAAGGACCTGTCACCAGTCAAGGAGGTGGTGACAAAAGAAATCAACAGTGGAAATCCATGGGCCTATTTCGATGGAGCCTCACAAAATGAAGGCTCGTTCTATGGAGGGGGAGAGGTCCTTCATCTTTCTATCACCCATACTTTCAAATTAAATATGGGCCTAGGGCCAGGAACAAATAACTATGTAGAGTTATTGGCTTTAAAGTTGCTTCTATCCTTAATCGGGGAAAAAGGGGTAAACTCGTTGCAAAACTTTGGGGATTCCATGGTGGTGATTAATTGGATCATAAAAGCTCATATATGTCATAATATTAGACTACAACCACTCCTGGAGGAGTTTTTTTTTATCTTGGATTCTTTTAACTCTTTTTCTATTCACCATGTCTACAAGGAGAGAAAAAGGGTAGCATACAACCTTTCAAAAGAAGGCTTATCTCTTCCTTATGGGCAGTGGCCAGTTACAGAAGAGAAGGAAGGTTCAATTTTTGAATTTTGTCATAGTTCGTTTATAGAAGGCCCCTCTAGGGGATGGTCGAACTCCTCCACATAACTCATGTAGTTAGTTCATACATGATCCACAGGTTATACAGATCTCACTTTTCGAAGCAGATTTCAATCATTTTTCAGACATGCTTTTTCCCGACATATGATACCAATTTTTTGTTTTCTGTATTATTCAGATTATATTTTTTTTGGCCCTTCTAGAAATGTTAATGTGGACTAGTAAGGGGTAGACTATTTGTAAGCAATATATGTGTAAAAAACATAGGTATTTATTGATAGATGAAAATGTGGAATGCCCTTTGAGGGTTTCTTTTTGTATAATATTATATTTGAGGTACTGCAAGAGGTAACAAATCTAAAGGCATGGCTTCCATGCTTTTTTTAGAATGTAAATTTTCTGTCAAAATGAAATAAAATTTACATTTTTTTTCTACGGGAAAAATATTTATCTATATTTTTTCTATATTTTAACTTCACCATAGTTTTTGAATCACCCCAAATAGATCTTCCAACTTTAGTACATCCATCTAGTTGTAAGAAGGCCCAGTTATCTCATGCCAAAAATTCTACACTAGTCCCTTAACTACTTCAGTTAAATTCATGTCGAAATGAGATAGTTGATCCATAAACGAGGGACTTATAACACACTTGCTTCACCAACATGAATACATTGTGGAATTAATTTTCTGACTTTTGTTTCACTAATTAATGCAACGATATTTATTCTCTAAATGGCTACAAGGTCTCTATTCTTGATTCAATCCCGATTACAACTCCTCTTGAGGATTAGAGGTATGGCCCACATGTTGGGGTAACCTGCACACATCAACTAACTAGTAACACAATAGAAATCATGCCAATAAAAACCAAGACTCTACAACTAATCTATCACTAAGAACTCTATCTTTGGTGCAATTCCTTTGCATGATGATATCCAACTGAATTAAATCTATCAAGATTATTAAGGTTGTGACTATGCTTCTTTGATCATTGTATGGGCATGGAGGCTCTACTCAAGCTTTGGTTCAAGACTTGGTTACTTCTTTGATACCATAGGCCAATAATAACCATCAATGATTTCAAGTGGCTATGCTTCTATTGCTAGTAATAGATAAAACTATGCTATGTTAATACGACAATGCAAAGTCTTTGGAATTGTTTCCAGACAAAATGAACAATGCTACCAACTTGTTATGTCATGATTAGAGAATCGAGAGCTCTACTCAATGAACTAATACAAGTAAATTCTCATCAATATGATTATATTGTTCCAAGTAATAATAGTGTCATGAATCAACCTTTCTTCAATAAATAGAAATTAGCACACAATGGAAACATAAGGGAATGACATATCTCATACCAAAATATCATGTATCTATACTCAACTCCATTCAACTTGAATACCAATTCAACCACATATATATGAGTTGGAATTACCTAAACAAATCACATATATGAAATGACCATGGTTTAATACATGACATATTGTGATAAAAGGATTTATTATGTAAGTCATGCTTGAAATAAAACTCAACTCAATGGACTGGATGCCTATGCTTTTAATGGTCTACATCAAATAGAAACTAGCTTGTGTCTCTTTAATTATTCTTTCAACTATAATTCAACGATGATAATGGCTAAGTTATTGTTCTTCTTATGGTCTCATTCCCACAATGACCCCATGTGAAAATCCAACACAAAAATACATAAAAATATACGTATGTGCCTCCAACACTTAATAGAAAGGTGAAATTGTCAATAAGAATGCCAACCCAATAAGCATCATGAGTTTTCCACTCCCCTTAACATGTGTGCGAGATTAAATTTAAATGATCGTGTGAGAATTGGTTTTATCAAAAGGTGGCGAATGACACAAATACACCAATGAAAAAGCATTAAGAGAGCATAAATTACAATAGAATTCAAGATTTGAGTATGTGGCAAGAATTTGACACTCTAGTATAAGATACAAAACAACAATTACATCCACTCGTACAAAAGTAGAGGAAGGGTGACCCCCATGAAGGAAGAGATTGCTAGGGTTAAGTATGGCCTATAAGATTTCCACGAGTGGGAATAGATCCTTAAAAAAATTGGCATGTAGAAGCCATGGCAAGCAAGCAAAACATTTTTCCCCTCTCCAACCATCAATAAACAAATAAATTCAAAATTGGAAACTCTCTACAATAGTGCAACAACCATATAATGGTGTCCACAAATCTCCAATATCATAAATGAACCATTAGTGGAGGAACTAGAGCTATTAGCATTCATCCTAGACAAATGGAGAGTGAAACCATGAGAGAATTCCTCAAGCACAAATGAGAGATGAACTCTTACACCATCAAAAAATACCAAGTATCCATTAAGACATAGTAGCTTCCATTAAAACTACTAGCAACAATTAAAAAAGGAGAAGGGAAACATATCTAGCACATATCTCACTGCAAATAACATCAATCATATAATGGACACAGTGATTTCACTTGGGGAAACCCAAAGGAATAAAAAAATAAAAATTGAATTGTTTGCTCAGTCATATTTTGACAATTTGATTTGCAATGTAGTCAGATAGCTCTTTATGCATCCTCCTCTTCTTGGGTAGCAATCAACAAAAAAAATTCCTTTGAGAGTGAAATTACAAGAATAAATTGAGAGAGATGGGGTAATAGGAAGGCCAAAAAAATGACCTTTCATTTCTTGTTCCTTAGTTTCTCTCCTATTTTCATTTTATCTTTTCATTTATTTCCTTTTTTCCTCTCATCTGTCTCATTTAACTTTACTTTGCATTGTCTTTTATGTCTTATCTAATCTTCATGTATTTTTGGCTGACATTTAGGTACCAATTCTTACAATTGTTGTCTTGGTTTGGATCCATTTTCAATCAATTTCCTATTAGTGAAGGCCCACAAACCTCTTTGGCCTATTGTGTCAAGTCTATGATTTCCAATAGAACACTTTTGAAAGGATTTGTCATTTAATCTAATGAAATGAGATGTTTCCTTAAGCAATGATAGTTTCTTGGGATCTTGTTAATCATTGATTATGAAAATACACAACGGGATGCATTACAATCTTTTGAATGAGTTTTCTTACCAATTGTATGAAAATAATCCAAAAGTATTTTAAAAATATGATTACTCATTTATGAAATTTTACCTACCTTTATGCCTAAAATTTTCCTAAAACAACCAAACTCTTAGATTTTAACAAAGATAGAAACCTCTAACATTTAGTTGCATCATTTTTTATTCAAAATATTCTTTAAAACTTTTTTACAACTGATAAAAAATAGTTTGGTTAGCTTCTCACCTTCAAGGGATTCTGGGGCACTCTCATTCACCTAATTGTGCTTAGGATTTCTTTGGTGCATGTTACTTATTTTAGGCAAGGATGATGAACTCGTAGTTTGGCATTCATCACCACTCTATTGTAGCATTGCCTTGGGAGTTCATATCCATTCAATTCGTTATAGGTGAAAATTGGGAGGAGACTGGACATGTTCATTGTTTGTTTGAGGAATGCTTAATTGTTCAACAAATGGTTGCACCATGGGAAGCTCTTCACTGGAAGTTTTTTCACCAATTGCTTCCCCAATTTCATCATTATTTGAATTAGTTCCAACCAAAATTGCCATCATTTACTCTTCAAAAAAAAATTGTTGATGAAAGAGTCACTATAGGATAACTTGATGTCGAAATTATAATGGCCTCTACTGAGAGCTTGTTCTTTTCTTATGGTGTTGGAATAGAAACAGCAGTGGCATCCATTGTGCTAGAAATTGGAATAAAGGAGTAAAATAAAAGAGTGACATCTATAGAAATATAGTGTTTTTCCATACCCAACCTTTCCTTTTCTCTTCCTTCAGTGACTTTTTCAACGGGTCATTGTAATACTGGGAACCTTTAACCCAAATCATCTCTAATATCATAATTATTAATCCCTAACCACTAAAACATATATAATATCACCACATATGGCCTCTCTCAGTGATGTTTAGCCTTTGATTACAAATATGGGTGCCATTAGTATTATTCTCACACAAGGAATTGGACTTAAGTTATTTACTATTGCCATGGGAGGAAACAAAGATAGTTAGCGTCTAATTGGGAATATTGGCACCATTACTAAGTTTTTCTTAGCAAGAATGGGTCTTCAGGCCTCTACCCTAGTTGCAAGAGGAAGACAAGGGAAATAGGCACTAATAAAATAATCTTAAGCTTAAGGGACATGAATGAGGCCTCAGACCACCACACAGATTTTATCTAATGGGAATTTTTCCTTTGATTGTGATATGGGCACTATTAGAATGTTTTTCACATAATGATTGGTTCTTAGGGCCTTAGCCATAGGCTTTGAATGAAAAAAAGGTCTGTTTGAAACTTCTTATGATCAATAATTGTGAAACATTCCTCGAACCACCACACAAGTCTTCTTTTAGAAAGCCTTGGCCGTGAGATCGGAAGAGCGGT
>CBVK0102042171.1:0-12449 GCA_900067695.1 Picea abies
GTGGATGAAGGAACTTGGAGACAATATGTGTGAGGTGGATTCACGTGGCCCTCAACCAACGAACACCCGAAGAACTTTGGGAAGCCATAAATTGCAACCCAAAGCTCGGATTTGAGCATGGTAGCAGTCATTAGAATGCCACGGGTAAGTAGAAGAGGATGAAGACCTCAGACAGATGATTCGAGATGTTAAGGAGAGCGAAACTTTGATGCCCCATCCCTAGGAAAGATACTCAGGGGTCAGGTGTGTTACAATAAGAATGGACATTATGCATCTCAGTGTCCAGAGAAGAAGAAGGGTAAAGGAAAGACATAGATAACAACATCAACAAAGACGCAGCTAGATGAGTTTGCAACAAAGTTTTAGAGGGATTTATCACTAGTTTATTATCGTTCTACTAACACATCTACGCAGAGTGCATGGTTCTTGGACAGTGGTGCAGCTCATCATATGACAGAAGCATAGGATCTATTTAGCATTCTGACAGAGAGGGACTCATATGTTCATGTGCAGCTTAGTGATGATGCCAAGCATGTAGTGAAGGGAGAGGGAACAATTATGTTCCATCTTGAGTCAGGAGGTTTGTTGGATGCCCATGATGTGCTTTACGCACCAAGACTGAAGAAGAATTTGCTCTTAGTCTCAGATATGGAGGACAATGGTTTTTTCGTTACATTTTAGAGAGAGAAAGTACTCATACGTCTATAGAAAGCTACCCCAGACACAATAATGGTCATTGAGGTTAGAGAGGGCACTTTGTATAGGTTGCAGAGAAAGCTTGTTTAGAATTTGGTACCTGACAGTGGTAGCCTATGTGATTTGTGGCACAAGATTTTGGGACACCTACACTACAGGGCTTTGTCTATTCTAAGGGGGATTGTTATAGGTCTTCCAGAGTTTAGTATTGAGTAGCAGGGAGTGTGCAGAGGATGTGCACTTGGAAAGAATGTCAAGGCTGCTTTTTCGAGCAATGAGAGTAGGTCCAAGGGGATATTGGATCTTATACATTCAAATGTGAGTGGTTCGATGTCAGCAACATCAGTACATGGATCGTCATACTATGTGACGCTTATTGATTACTTTTCCAGGAAAACCTCAATCTTCGTTTTGAAGACAAAGGATGAGGTCTTTAGTCGGTTTTAGGAGTTTAGAGTTCAAGTGGAGAACCATACAGGGAAGAGGATCAAGGTCTTGAGGTCGGATAATGGGGGAGACTACACCTCCAATGACTTCAAGGATTTCTGCAAGGAGGCAGGGATCAAGAGGGAGCTGACAGTCTCATACAACCCTTAGCAAAATGGGGTTGCAGAGAGAAAGAATCAATCCATCAACGGTTCTTCCAAGACTATGATACATGACTAGGGGTTGCCTATGTTTCTTTGGGCAGAGGTATGTAACATGCCGGTATATGTGCAGAACATGAGTCCTCATAGGATATTGGGGGACAAGACTTTGGAGGAGGCATTCTCAGCAGTGAAGCCAGAGATAGGACATTTGAGTATATTTGGTTGTCTAGTCTACATCCATCTGTTTATAGAGAAGATGATGACGCTGGAGCCTTTAGGACAGAAGGGTATATTTGTGGGGTACACCAAGATCTCAAAGGCTTACATGATCTTCATTTTAGCGTAGAGGAAGATAGCTGTGAGCATATATGTTAAGTTCGAGGAGAACTTGGCATCTAGGAGATCTCATGAGTCATCAACAATGATAGAGGAAAAGGAGCAGCATGCTCCTAAGGATGAGCAACAGTCAGCAGTTCCAACTTCAGGTGGGGAGGAGTTATCCCCTTCTAGTCCTTTCAGGAAACCCAGGGGGTTATTACAGACATTGATGGAAGCTGGTGAGACTCCTAGGAGTGTGATCAAAGAGCATAGGCCTACGAGGAAGTTTATGAACTATATGGCCCTTATGACTAACATCATTGATGTCGAGCCTTCCAGTTTTGAGGAAGAAGCATATCAACATGTATGGAGGGATGCCATGGTAGAGGAGTACACCTCTATTATGAGGAATGATGTTTGGGACATAGTGTCGAGACCAGAGGGAAAGTTAGTTATGAGTTCCATGTGGCTCTATAAGATCAAGCATGTTGCAGATGGTAGTATCGAGAAATTCAAGGCAAGGTTTGTAGCGAGAGGGTTCTCCCAGAAAGAGGGAGTAGACTATGAGGCTACATTTGCTCTAGTCGCTAGGTATGTTTTTATTTGAGTTGTTATTTCTATTGTTTCAGTTATGATGTGGAGGATACATCATATGGATGTGAAAACAACTTTCCTCAATGGGATCGTTGAGGAGGAAGTATACATAGAGAAACCTCAGGGCTTTGAGGTACATGGGAGGGATTCTCATGTGTGCAGGCTTAAGAAATCCTTGTATGGACTCAAACATGCACCCATAGCATGGTATTCCAAGATTGAAAAATACTTGTAGAGCATGGGCTTTACCAAGAGTGAGGAAGATCCTAACTTGTACTTCATACTTGTTGGGGTGGATCCACTCATCTTGGTTCTGTACATAGATAATTTGTTTCTCACAAGTGCAGAGGAGCTTATTGCAGGGTGCAAAGTATATTTTGCCACTGAGTTCAAGATGAAGGGCATTATGTTGATGCATTATTTCTTGGGATTAGAGGTATGGAAGGTATCGAGAGAGATCTTCCTTGGACAAGGGAAGTATGTAGTAGAAATTTCAAGAGATTTCAGATAGAGGACTATAAACCAATGGCTACACCTATGGTTACCAATATGAAGAAGGTTATCACTTCATATTCAGAGTTGGTGGATCCCAGGATATACAGGTCGCTGATAAGGTCCTTGATGTATTTGGTCAATACTAAGCCATATATTTTGTTGTGAACACCTTGAGTCAATTCATGGTGGAGCTGAGGCAGGTGCATTGGATAGCAACGAAGCATTTTCTCAGGTACTCGAGAGGTACAATGGAGTATGGATTGATGTATCTTGGAGGAGATGGAGTGGAGTTGCATGGATATACACACTTAGATTGGGTAAGGAGTGCAGTAGACAAAAAGAGCACTTCAGGGTGCTGCTTCAACTTGGGATCAACGGTGATTACTTGGTTCAGCAAGAAACAAACTTCTATAACACTCATTTCAACAAAGGCATAGTATATGGAAACGAGTATGGCTAGTTGTGAATCCATTTGGCTTCACAGATTGCTTACAATTTTATTGGACCAAGAGTTAGATCCTACAATGATATACTACGATAATCAGTGTTGTATTAAACTCTCGAAGAATCTAGTATTCCATGACAGGTCTAAGCATATAGAAATAATATGTCACTTCATTCGAGATAGGATCCAGAAGGGAGCAGTGAAGCTTCAATATATTTCCATAGATGAACAGGTTGCAGATATTCTGACCAACCCTTGGTTAAAGGGAAGTTTGTGTTCTTCATAGACAAACTTTGAGTGGTGCAAAATACCTTCCTTGCTAAGAGGAAGTATTGATGTTGGTAGCATCAGACATGTATTTTTACATAGGTATAAGTGTCCAGATGGGTGGAAATTGTCCAAAGCCTTCTAACTTGAGACTTTACTTTAATTAAATGAATTATTAAAGTAAAGTGCTTTTATTAATTAGTTGAGTTATTTAAGGAAATGCTAAAAGTAATTAGCATTTAATCTTAGCCATTGATCTCAAGTGAGGTGAGAAGTAATCTCAACTGTCAATCACTTTGGAGATTAGGGATAGGTTATAACTCAAGATCATAAAAACAAGGCCACGGTGAAGGAGAAATACACTTGACACTTGATACATTGATCAGAGCAAAGAAATAATTTTTCTCACAAGAGTTGGATCACAGAGGATTGTGATTCAAGGAGATCTTAGATAGGTGGAGAAGGACTTCCATCTAGAGATCAGGTCAGGGAAAAGAGAGAATGGAGGCAACTGCAAGTGGGTTTCAACAGAGTGAAGCCACAGGAAAGGGTCAAGCCATACAAAGTTTTCTGTATAGTCTTTGAGGTCGTATACACAGTTTTTAGTGGAGATAGATGTGTATACGCGGGTTTACTTAAGGAAAGGTGTGTACACCTCGAAAAGCATGCCAAATCTAGGTCGTATAGTAGAGTAGAATTGGTCAGGTTTCTCTGTAGTTGTATTTCTCCCAATGGGCCATTATCCCTGGTACGGAAGCCTTGATTTTATCATAACAAAATCATCTGAGTATTGGTTTTCCTTTTGGGGATTTTCTAGGGGTATCTGCCCAAAAATATTGGTATTTATGTGTGCATGATTTGGTTTCCAGTGTTGCTTCCGCTATCTTTATTTGAGTTGAATATTCCAGCAGTGTATTTTTGTTTCTTGAGCTGCTAATCTGATTTGCAGTAAGGAAATCACTAGATAACAAGCTACGTAGGTGTCAGTAAGGATTTCACAAGTTGCTTCTTAGGTCATTGTTAGGGCATTCCCAAATCTATTCAAGTTGCATCTTAGATCATTGTTAAGGGTTTCAAATCTTATCCTCTTACATTTGTCACTTTGTCAGATTAGCTTTGAGATTGTGCTCTAGCTCTCATTCTCTCACCTCCCACACTTGCACTTATGATTATTATGTCCTCAACCCTCTTGCCATTGGGAGGTTTCCTCTTCATTGGATTGGTTTCTCTTGTTGGATCGGTTAGTTACTCTAAGTTATCTCCAACTTCATTCCATCTCTGCATTTTGGTTTTCCAACACCACCACCTTGAGGGATGTTCCAACATAACTTCATTACATCTTTGTGTTTTGGTTTTCCAACATCACCACCTTGAGGGATGTTCCAACATAACTTCATTCCATCTCTACATTTTGGTTTTCCAACACCACCACCCCAAGGATGTTCTGACATAGTTTGTAAGTGATGAAGGAAACTTCTGATTGAGGTAACAAAGAGTCTCATAGTTGGAAGTGATGAAGAAACCTTCTAATTGATATAACAAAGAGTCTCATACTGAATGTAATTTGTAATTTCTTAGTGGTGTACTATTTATTTGTTATATACATTTGGAGATGGTTTTCCAACTCTATTTTCTAGGGAGACATTGTCACATTTTAGCCTTATATTGAAGTAGTCTCTTCCTTTTAGATCCCGAGGTTTACTATTTGTCCTTAGTCCATGCATCTTTCCTTCTTTCACCTCTTGTTCATATACTTTCAAAACCTAATTAAAAACATTGGTTCACCTCAAGTGGTTGATAAATCCCAAGCCTTTTTCGTTTTCCCTTTCACCCGAAGGAAGGTCAAGTATGCGTCCAAGTCTCGTGCACTCGATCGCAGTGAAACCATCAGACATACGGGGGAGGGGGACGCTCAACCCACCTTGTGAAAGAAGCAAACGATTACGTGGACGAGCTCAAACGTCTTGGGTGCTCCTCGTGCCAAGAGGAGTGAATCGAAGTTACTTGTGATGGATGTTGCGATGTGCGGTTGGTCAACAACGTGCGCAAGTCACCTTGGCGCTCAAAAATGAAGGAAAACCAAAGGTCGGCTCACGTGGGTGATGCGCATTTGGTGGAAGACCATGGGGCGTGCGCCCATAAGGAAAGTCGACCTTGCGAAAGTTGGGATGGTGTGTTGTGGTGGAAAAGAGGGCGCGCTCGTTGGGATCCCTTTATAAGCCACTAAGAGGAAGTCATTTGAAAAAAAGAGTTTTTGGTAATGGAGTTTGAGTCGAGCAAGGGCCCAGGCAAGTTGAAGGGCGAGAATCATAGGCACGAAGCATGAAGCATGAAGGGAAGTAGAAATTTCTAGTCTTTGGCTGAGGTGACGGAGAGGGAATGCCCAAGAGCAGTTCGATTGGTCTGTTCTTGTAACTCTCTTCTTTATGTGGCACGAGTTAGCTTGACACACTGTGGTTTTCTCTTTTATGAAGTATTTTCAGGTGTTAGGTCGATTTGGCCGCCCATGAACAAGTTTCATTTTGTATTCTTGCATGGATGTTATCTTTTAATGTTGTTGAAGATAACTAAGTATAAAGAGTTGCACACACATAACTTAAGTGAGAAAACAAGACTAGGTATAGGCGTAGCCTAGGTCAAGTAGTTCAGTTAGGTCTTGTCGACGAACGAAAGGTGTCGGTGCCGCACAGTACTAAGGATGTTGGGCATCCACAATCTAACTGAGATTTGTAGCACTGTGACAGAGGGTATCAGAGCGCAGAAAGACAGAGTTGGTCGGTCATTGGACAACATGCCAAGAAGAGATTAACTTGGCAAGAGTAAAGGCGTCTCGTTGTTGTTTGGCTTGCACAGGTTTTTGAAAGCACCAAACAAACAATGATGGAAGACTGAAGTAGGTTGTGGATGAATGGGGTGCTCGGCCGCAACTTGAGAGAAGTTTAAGAGCGTTGCCTTAGATATGAGGTGAGCAGGGCAGAAGCTTGCGAAGCTGGGTGAAAGTTCTGAATGGAAGAGGTCGGTGAGCTACGAAAGTTCTTGTTGTTCATTTGACAGAACACATGAAGCTGGGTGAAAGTTCTGAATGGAAGAGGTCGGTGAGCTACGAAAGTTGTTGTTGTTCATTTGACAGAACACATGAGGCATGGAAAGGTTATGTTGGCAGAAAACGGATTGGTGCGTTGGGTGGCCAAGGAAAAGGCATGCATAAACTGTGTTTTGTTGACATGATCATCGACGACATAAAAATTCAAGCACTTATTGACACAGGGGCTTCGCACAAATTTCTGAAAGCAGAGTTGGCTAAGGAGCTCGGTCTCAAAGTCACAACAAGTAAAACAAAAGTAAAGGCTATAAATTATAAGGCAAGGAAGGCAATAGGAGTTGTGTCGTTGGTCCATGTGCAGTTGGAAAAATGGAAAGGATGAGCAAGTTTTACAGTTTTGTCGATGGATGACTTTGAAGTTACTTAGGGGCAATATTCCCTTAGAAGGAACAAGGTTGTTCCAGTGCTGAAGTTACTTAGGGGCAATATTCCCTTAGAAGGAACAAGGTTGTTCCAGTGCCATGGCTAGACAAGATGGTTATAGTGAGTGAATGAAAGACGTGGATTATGCGCAAAAACACATGGAATCCTGAAAGTGGAGTGCAAATCATCTCTGCATTAAGCATGAAGAGAGTAGTGAGACGATCCAGTTCACAGATTTATGTTGTGGTTATTGGGGAGATTGAGGATGCTGATGGAGTGGGGATGCCTATTCCACCAGAACTCTCCAACCTGTTGGATAAGTTTGAGGATTGGATGTTGGGCGAGTTTCCCAAGAAGCTTCCACCCAGGTGCGTCGTTGACCACCAAATCGATCTAGAACTGGGGTTGCAGCCACCCGTAGGAACTCCATACTGATTGTCCGGACCCATGTTGGAAGAATTGAAGAGAAAGTTGATGGAGTTGATTGATGCAGGATTCATTTGACCTTTTAGGTCCCCATATGGTGCCCTGATCATCTTCCAAAAGAAGAAGGACACAACATAACTAAGCATGTGCCTTGACTACAGGGCGTTGAACAAGCAAATTGTGAAGAATCTGTATCCTTTGCCACTAGCTGCGAACTGTATTGACATGCTAGCCAAAGCCAAGGTATTTTCAAAATTGGATTTGAGACACGGGTATTATCAAATTCAGATTGCGGAAGGAGATGAACTGAATATAACGATGGTGACATGTTACGAAAGCTTTGAGTTCCTTGTGATGTCATTCGGTTTATGCAACACTCCAACCACCTTTTGTACTTTGATAAATGACGTGCTCAGGTCTTTCTTGGATAGGTTTGTGGTGGTTTATTTGGATGATATTGTTGTGTTTAGTGAGAGTATGGAGGAGCACAAGAAACACTTGGTGGAAGTCTTTGAGGCATTGCGAAAGCATCATTTTTTTTTGAAGATGCCCAAGTGCGTTTTCGAGCAATCTGAAATACCCTTTCTTGGCCACTGGGTGGGGCAAGGAAAAATTCGCATGGACCCAACGAAGATAGTTGTGATTGCAGATTGGGAGGAGTCGTGCATTGTGCATGATGTGAGGGTCTTCCCTGGGGCTTGCCAACTACTACCGAATATTTGTAGAAGGCTACTCCAAGATCGCTGCACCACTAACATATTTGCTCAAGAAGGAGAGAACTTGGAATTGGACGAAAAAGAGCAAGGTTGTGTTCGTTGAACTAAAACACAAAATTGTCTCTGCCCCGGTGTTGAAGCTTCTAGACTTTGAGCAATCATTTGAAGTGCAGACGAATGCATCAGACTTTTCCATAGGAGGAGTTTTGATGCAAGATGGGCACTTCGTGGCTTTCGAGAGCAGGAAGCTACATGATCGTGAACGAAGGTATCTGATCCATGAAAAGGAAATGATTGTTGTTGTGCATTGTCTACAAGTATGGAGACACTACTTGTTGATGATTGTTGTTGTGCATTGTCTACAAGTATGGAGACACTACTTGTTGGGCAAGCCCTTCGTGGTCAAGATAGATAATGTGGCAAAAATTTACTTTGTGACACAACCCAAGCTGTCTCCCAAGCATGCGCGTTGGCAGGACTTCTTGGTCGAATTTGACATGACCATCTAGTATAGGCCTAGAAAACTCAATGTTGATGTCGATGCCTTGAGTAGGAAGGCTCAACTAGCTGCACTTGAAGAGAGCGAAGTTCCTACTACGATGGATGGAAGCCATATTTGCGAAAGAAGATAGAGGAAGGACTGCAGGTTGATCCAACAACGAAGAACATTATGAAGCAAGTGAAGGAAGGGAAGACAAGAAGTTTTTTTCTGCGTGATGGCTTGTGTTGTTGTATGGATGCTTTCTTTTCTTGTTACTGAAAATAACTAACTATAAAGAGTTGCACACACATAACTAAGAAACGATACTAAGTATAGGCGTATCCCGAGTCAAGTAGTTCAGTCATGTCTTTCTGACAAACGAAAGGTGTCGGTGTCACATGTTGCTAATGATGTTGGGCATCCACAACCCAAGAGAGATCTACAAAACCATGATAGATGGTATCGGAGCATAGAAAGACAACATTGGCCAGTCATTGGACAACATGCCAAGAAAAGCTCGACTTGCAAAAGTGAAAACATCACGATGTTGTTTGGCTCGCATAGGTTTTGGAAAGCAACAAACGATTAACAATGGAAGGCCACAATAGATTGTGGATGAATGTAGTGCTCGACCACAACCTGCGAAGTCTAAGAGCGTTGCTTTAGATATGAGGCGAGTTGGACAAAAGCTTACGAAGCTGGGTTAAAGTTGCGAACGGAAGGAGTAGATGAGCTGTGAAAGTTGTTGTTGTTAATTTGTTGGAACGCATGAGGCATGGCAAGGGTTTGTTGGCAGAAAGAAGATTGGTGTGTTGGGTGGCCAAGGCAAAAGCATGCATAAACTGTGTTTTGTTGACATGATCATCAATGGCAGAACAATTCAAGCACTTGTTGACACAGGTGCTTCGCACAACCTTTTGAAGGGAGAGTTGGCTAAGGAGCTTGGCCTCAAAGTAACAACAAATAAAACAAAAGTGAAGGCTGTAAATTCTAAGGCAAGGAAGGCAACATAAGTTGCGTCACTGGTCCATGTGCAGTTGGACTAATGGAAAGGACGAGCAAGCTCTACAATTTTGTCGATGGACGACTTTGAAGTTGTTCTTGGGCAAGACTTCCTTAGGAGGAACAAAGTTGTTACGATGCCATGGCTAGACAAGATGGTTATCGTGAGTGGAAGATGGTTATAGTGAATGGAAGAAGTGGATTGTGCGCACAACTGCATGGAAGCCTAAAAGTTGAGTGCAGATCGTCTCAGCATTAAGCATGAACAAAGCAACGAGAGGATTTGATTCACAGATTTATGCTGCAGTTATTGGGGAGACTGAGGATGATGATGGAGTGGGGATGCCTATTCCACCAAAACTCTCCAAACTGTTGGATAAGTTTGAGGATCGGATGTCGGGCGAGTTGCCTAAGAAGCTTCAACCCAAGTGCGTCGTTGACGACCGAATCAAGCTAAAGCCAAGGCTGTAGCCACCCGTAAAATCTCCTTACCGATTGTCCAGACCCGAGTTGGAAGAATTGAAGAAAAAATTGACAAGCTGCAAACAATGAAGAATCGATATCCTTTGCCATTAGCTGCATATTGTTTTGACAAGCTAGCCAAAGCCAAGGTAGTTTCGAAACTGGACTTGAGACACAGTTATTTTCAGGTTTGGATTGCGGAGGGAGATGAACCAAAGACAACGACGGTGACATGTTACAGAAGCTTTGAGTTCCTAGTGATGTTGTTCGGTTTATGCAACGCTCCAGCCACTTTTTGTACATTGATGAATGATGTGTCGAGGCCCTTCTTGGACAAGTTTGTTGTGGTGTATTTGGATGATATCGTTTTGTTCAACTAGAGTATGGAGGAGCATGAGAAACACTTGAAGGAAGTATTTGAGGTGTTGCAAAAGCATCAGTTGTTCTTGAAGAAATCCAAGTGTGTTTTTGGGCAGACCGAAATACTCTATCTTGGCCATTAGGTGGGACAAGGAAGCATTTTCATGGATCCAACAAAGATTATTGCGATCACAGATTGGGAGGAGCCACGCACATTGCATGATGTGAAGGTCTTCCTGGGGCTGGCCAACTACTATCGAAGATTTGCAGAACGTTATTCCAAGATCGTTGCACTAGTAACAGATTTGCTCAAGAAGAAGAGAACTTGGAATTGGACAGAAAAGAGAAAGACTGTGTTTGCAAAATTAAAACGCAGGATTGTCTTTGCCCCAGTGTTGAAGCTGCCAGACTTTGAGCAAACATTTGAAGTGCAGACGGATGCCTCATACTTTTCCATAGGAAGGGTTTTGATGCAGAACAGGCAACTAGTGGCTTTCGAGAGCAGGAAGTTACAGGATCACGAACGAAGATATCTGGTCCATGAGAAGAAAATGATTGTTGTTGTGCATTGTCTACAAGTATGGAGACACTACTTGTTGGGAAATCCCTTCATGATCAAGACAGATAATGTGGCGATGAGCTACTCTACGACACAACCCAAGTTTTCTTCCAAGAAGGCGCATTGGTAGGACTTCTTGGTCAAATTTGACATGACCATCGAGTATAGGCCCGACAAACTCAATGCCACTGCCGATGCCTTGAGAAGGAAGGCTCAACTAGCTGCACTTGAGGAAAGCAAGTTTCCTACTACAACAGATGGGATCCAGATTCGTGTGTCGTCAGAGTTGCAAAATAGGATTGAGGAAGGACTGCGGGTTGATCCAACAACGACAAACATTATGAAGCAGGTGAAGGAAGGAAAGACGAGAAAGTTTTTCTTGCGTGATGGACTCTTGTATTTTGGTGAGCGCCTCTACATTCCTAAGACAAGTCATCTCTGAAAGGGTCTATTGAAGGAATGTCATGACTCCTCCTGGGATAGCCACCCAAGGCAGCATAGAACATTGACATTGTTAGAGAGAGGGTACTTCTGGGAGTGTATGAAGCGAGGTGTTGAAGAATATGTCCAGACTTGTATTGTTTGTCAACAAGAAAAGGTTGACACCTGGATGCAGGCAAGTCTATTACAACCTTTGTCGATTCCAGACAACCGTGGGCAAGTGTTTCGATGGACTTCATCACTCAACTTCCGATCGCACAAGAATACAATGGGATCATGGTCGTGGTGGATCATTTTTCCAAGTATGCGGTTTTTATCCCAATGAAGGTGAACTTTGGGGCATAAGAGGTGGCACAGATGTTTTTCAAGCATGTAGTGAAGTATTGGGGTCTTCCATTGAACATCATTTCAGACAAGGACATGAGGTTCATCGAGAAGTTTTGGACAACATTGTTCAAGATTTTCAAAACAAAGCTATTGATGAGCTCCAACTTCCATCCGTAGATATATGGACATACTGTTGACGAGCGAAATTGACCGTCCGTCAATTGGGAGAGTGGAACCGGTCCTCAATTGGGAGAGTGGAACCGGTCCGGGGTTGTCTAAATAACCCAAGCCGTTTGGAATGAACCACCCTGGCGGGTTTAACGGCTCCGTTGGCCGCTCTAAGGTCTCCTAAGAAAACCAAAGAGAAAACTGATCTGAATCTACCTAATCTAAATAAACTAACAAACAAATTAAACTATCCAAAACAAACTAAAACAAACTAAACTAATTACAACTAATGAAACAAGCTAAACTAACTAATTAATATACTAACCTAATTAAGTTAAAACTAATCAAACTATTCTAACTATTATATACAATCGACTAACTACTATTATAATGATTCAAATCAACTATCTAATTATCAGTTATAATATTTCTTAATCACAAATGTACACTATGAACAACCTACAGAGTTGATTAAAACCTGCAAAACTCATGTGTTTGCTGCCTTAGGACAGCCAAAAATCCTTATTTATTTATTTTATGAAAAAGAAATAAAAACTACTGAAATTAAACGATCTAATATATTTACTGAAATTAAACAATCTAATATAAATCTAATTAGACTTATATCTATATTAA
>CBVK0102042175.1:0-20910 GCA_900067695.1 Picea abies
CAAGTGAGAAAACAAGAGCAACAAACGAGGCAATGCACTCATGGAAATCATAGGAAACTCTAGAGCGTGGAGACATGATGATTTCAACTAGTTTCCTCCCAGAAAATGAACAAAATAATTGCAGAGGATAATAATGCAGAATCAAACTAGCGCTCACACAGTCTTTGCACCCAACCTCGATTGCATTGCTCTGCAACCTCAACTGCACCCCGCCTCGACTGAAGTGAACCATCCTCGACTGCAATGCTCTGCAATCTCAATTGCAACCCACAATAACCCATCCACCCAAATTTGCATTTATGACTCACTGCCATATACACAATAACAGATTCATTTTATTAACCAATAATATCTTCGAAAAATATTTTAGAAGAATTTAAAAAAATCCAAAAAAAATTATTTGCAATGTTTCACCTTAGAAAAACCTCAAAATTTTTTGGTCAATTGATAGATTAATATGAAGTCAAATGCATATCCATTACTATATACCATATGGCTACCAGGTAAAATATAATAAAGAGAATCTATGAAAATAAATAACAATTTTTGATATAAAATATATCTATAAATATAATTATATTGTAATTTTATTAATAACACTTTTGGAATAAAAAATTAAAATAAATAATTTAACCAATTAAGAATTTTTTGATATAAAATATATCTATAATTATATATTGTAATTTTATTAATAACACTTTTGGAATAACAAAATTAAGATAAATAATTTACTTCCCGTCAAATGCATTTTCCACTGAAATTTTGATTAACACAACCTATTTTCGACTAAAAGTTAATGAGAATCTGTAAATTCCCAAAATTCCTCGTGATCATGTTGAAGGCTTTAAGTCAATTTTTTTTTTTTTAAATGAAAATCATTTTATATATAAAGAAATTCCACTTGTTCATGTTAAGGGTTTTAAGTAAAAATATTTTTTTTTTTTATATAAAAATTATTTTATATATAATAATAATAATAATTTATTTTTAAGGTCATTTTATATACAATAATAATTATAATCTATTTTTAAGGTCATTGCCAAGCTAACACATCAAATTGGTGTATGAGATCTCCTTGTTTGTGGGACAAGGAACCCCAACGATTTCACTGATAAAGTTTACGAAGATGAAACACATATTCTTAACTATTAAACCAACTCAGATTATAATGACCCTCTCATTTTACATTTCGATAAAAAACCTTTCAATATATATAACATTAACATAAATGTTATAAAAAAAATAAAAAAACTAAATCTATATTTTATGAAATTTTTACTGAATCGAAAAAACTAAATCTATAGTTTACGATATTTTATTACTTATAATTGAAAAAAACAAATATGAATTTGATAAGTAGAATTAATAGTGAAATTTAGAAAAAAAAAAACCTTACGTCTCCGAACAAAACCACGAATCTAAAATAACCAAAACCTTTAAAACCACATCCATTTAAACTTGAAGCATTATTACTAAATTGTGAATCAACATCAGGAACTCGCAAGTTTGACTCGTCTCATGAGCTAAACAAATTAACTCATATTATGTCAAAAAAAAAATATTTGTGTTATGCAAGTTTGAGTCATGTCAAAAAAAAATTTGATTGATGATTATAGTGTCTACAAAATTCATGGGTGATTATAGTGTCTATAATAAAGATTGTTTTTGACTTAGTGAAATTCAATTAAATCAAGTCAAATTTAACAAACTTGAGTATGACTTGTCTTTAAGCATGATAATCAATGTTCATTTTGCTGTTCATTTTGCTATGTAATATTGAATGTTTCGACAGATGGTGTATAGGTTGTCGGATTTGAATAGGCAACGGATTCAACAGCCTATACACCACCCGCAACAACATTCAATGTTATGGATATTGTTTGCCTCTAAACATAATATGTGGCAATTTTTTTTGGGGCAAAAAAAATTGGAATAGTTGAAAAAGTTGCTCGGATAACTAAATATATCAAATAAATAATAGAACCATTATCGAATTCAAAAACTTATGTGTTGCTATATCGATATAGATGAAAACATAACCACCCTAGTATAAACAAGTGGATTAAGTAGTAAAGTTACTTAGAACTCGCCCAAGGAAAACCTCATGGGATCTCCCCTATTCCCCAAAATATCCAAAATGGAGGGTGATTTAACCAACAACCACAATAGCCATTGATAACTTTGAGGGAATCAAAATAACTTAAACCTATGACCTATAACCTCCCCATCACCAACATGCCTCGGGAGCGTGGTTCAAATGATTGAACTAACCCTTGGCTCTCTCCCTCCCTAAAAGAAGTGCCATATATATTTACCCTATTATGTGGGGATATAAATGCTCTTGGGAGTTTATTTGTACAAATGTGTCTTGAACCTCATTCAACCATAATAGATGGTGATATAATGCTTCCATTAGTTCTCACATAGTCAAAGTTCATTATATGTGAAATTATATATAATTTTGTTTATGTTCATATTTAAATTCAAGTTTGATCTTAAATGCAGGATCAATCACATCTAATGGGATTAAACGTGGACCAAATTTTGATTAGTTTGCATTGAGAACTGGTAAGGAATACTTTTGTGATTGTAATCTAGAGTTTATGTTGTCATTGTGTTCAACCCTTTTCCAAGGCTCATTCAAATCCCCATGGGTGCATGACACCCTTTGTTTTGATGATAAGCCTCAAATGTGAACTCAAAATGTTAACAACACAATGACAATTTCATATAAAACTCCATATTACAATCATTAAATTTTAATTGACCCTTGCACAAAGAAATCTATGGTCTCTTCTCCCCATTAGTGTGTGCATCCATCCTCAAGTGGGAATGTGCCCTAATATTCACATCAATCATCATGTCAATGCTTAGGACATTCATCATGTCAAAGGATGCTTGCTACCCTTCTTAAAGAATTAATCACAATGAAAATGGAGAAGAAGGAAAGGATTAAAGATTTTAACCAATGCTTCACCACCATCCTCAAAAAATTCTCTGCTAACGCTTAGCCAACTAAAGTAGTAGTGGTGGAATATTACACATACGCCTTGCATACCTCTATTGCCATGTTCGTCAAAAGAGATGGTAAAACCTTGCATACCTCTATTGCCATGTTCGTCAAAAGAGATGGTAAAACCACTTTAGCTTCATCATACCAATGCTTAGGACATTCATCATGCCAAAGGATGCACAGTGCATGACCTAGATAAATGGGATAAAATAAAAGTAAAGGTAAAAAAAGAAGATTTCATCTCCATCTTTTGTTTTAAAGAAGGTTCACAATGCCAGATGTGTAAGGTGTACTATTTTAAATACACTCACATTACTCTTTATCTTTTTTATTGGTTCTTCTTTGTGTGTTCTAATGGAAATACGAGGTTTCACATTATTTTTGGAGAATGATTTATGTAGAGTTTTTTAAAAACATGAAGCTAGACTATACAAAGCTTCCATATAAATTCTATGGTGTTGGAAAAGTTTGCATCTATGAGTGAAAATATGTCTTGCGAACTCTTGGCTTTCCTGGCACTCCCCCTCCCTTAATTCCTCAAAAACACCCATATTAGTAGATTTACCAACCAAGATTACAAATACCTTTGAAATTACTCAAGAGGTGAGGGTGGCCATAGCTAATAACATTAACTCAACTTGTGTGGGGATCAATGTTGGTCTTAGGAGGTAGAGAGTAAGAGAAGGGCTAGGAGATAGAGAGTGAGAGAAGGGTTCACTAGGAAGTTGTTGATATCTCTAGCATAACATGGACTTGGAGTTGATGCACCATAATAATCTCATTACTTATGCAAAGAGGTGTTGACATAGGTGACATCATCTACCCCATAATGAGTCTAAGGGCATGTGCATGATATGTATCCATGTAAATCATGTGAAAGATAATTTAAAAATTTAATTATGTTCAATTATGTAACCTTGGTTATTAAATGCATGTGTGTCATGTCTATCTAATAATGAAAATTGTTAATTAATAAACTACAATTCACATAGTTGATGAATTAATGTACGTTGAGTTGAGTATATGATTTAATGACATCGATATGGAAACACTACTGTGATTTAATTTTGATTATGTATATGATATATAATTGTTTGAAAATATTTAATTTTGATTAGGTATATGATATATTATTGTTTGAAACTTTAAATTAAAATTTGTGTAAAAAAACTTATTTAACTATTTTATTATTATTATCTAACTTCCCTTTTAAATGATGTATTAATACTATAACATGGTTCAACCCATCATATCCACCTAATGAAATGACATGGCTAAGGGATAAGATGTGAATGAGGTAAGTGATGTCCATCTTGTTATATTGACTTTGAAGTCTAAAAGGTAAATTTATAAACATGTAATAAGATCGTAAATCTTGTCAAATTAACTTTTAACCAATTCATATTTACTTAACACATGAAAAGGATACACTCTTGAATCGAGAGGACCAAATAGTCAATTGGATCGAGCATTTTATTTACACAACACCCATTGATGGTTCACAAGTACATAATGTGATCAATCACTCCTTGTACTTCCACATGCATTTCCTTTATATGGATAACTTAAACATGTATATTTTTAAATCATACCACTGAAACCATTTTCATTTAATAATATATACCTAACAAAATTCCATTTATAAGGTAGCGGATTGAATTTCGATCTATACAAATGAGATCAAATATAACACTCAAAATGTCTCTCTAGACATAATGAAGAAAATATTAGAATATAATGATATTTGGAGCAACTGATAAAATTAGTTAGATATTATTCTAAAAACTAATTTAGTTAACTAACCAATTAAAGTGATCACTTAAGGCTTATGGGGTTAAGAAGTATGCCCATATAATAATTGATTATTCAATGTTTATGGATTATAATGACAAATTAGTGCCTCAAGGCTAGTAGTCCCTTGTCTAATAAAGACAAACCATGCAAAACAAGGTCCTACAGGAAGGGTTTTTGGAAGGGAATAACCTTCACCAACAAGATTAACAAAAGACTTGAAATAATACTTAAAACCCTTGCCAAGGAGTATAAAACTAATCAAGACAAGAGATAAGCACTTCCCAAATAATTTTAGGGAAGATGGAAGAGTTACGAACCCTAGAAATCCTCCCTCCAAGTAGTTGATAACTCCAATGGATCGATCTTACTAGTTTTAGTAGAAACTTGAAAATTCACAATAGTCTTTAAAGTAAGAAGAATAACTAAGACAGAGAGAGCTCCAGGAATTGACACCAAGAAACACCAAGTAAAATATCCTCTATTAATGGGTCCAAATGATCTCCAACAATTCACCACAATTTGGAATGAGAGGAGTGCTTTTATTTATAGATGAGGCTCACAACTCCTTCTAATTCTTTGTTCCCTAAAATTAGGTTAAGGAATCAAAGCAAAAGTGACTTGTCATCCAGACAACTTGGAGACTAAGTAAAAAATCCAATTAAATGACACTTCACATGTAAAAACCGTCATAAAAGAGGAGTATCCCACAAAAAATGGGGTCAATTTTCTCTCGAATTCCAACATTCCATGAAAAGATTGATGTGGAGGCCTCAAAACAAGGTGGGGTAGCCTCCCAAGCAAGTAAGGCTCCAACATTTCTCTCCTCCAAGTGGAACGTTCTCGTGAAAATGTGGAGAATGACCTCAAAAGGGGATAACTCCAACAAAATGTGGGCAACGAATGTTCAAATAATGTCTATAAGTCCTTGAAATATGTCTCCAAAGAATGACCATGTCCATACCTAAGGCCAAGGCACCTCCATGAAGCATTAGAGTGACCCTCCAAGTTAAAAAAAATGGGTCGTAAAACCCCCAACAACAAGAATAGCGTCAAAACAATGGGTTAACCTTCAAATTATGTAAAAGACATCCCCATGTCATCAAAACACCTTAAGTGAATGCCAAATGATATATTCAAGGTGAAACATCAATTAAGTGACCTCCACATCATCCAAGTGTGCTCAAAATAACTACATGACTATCATAGAGTGCCCCAAGTGAGGTCGATCCCCTTTAGTGAGAAAAAACATATTAAAAAAGTTCCAAAGGAGGGGAAAATTCTAGCATATGAAACATGGCTAGTGTAGAGGGTGTCCACATGGATGGAAATAGCTCATCCGTTCCTCGAAGAGTGTGACCAATGCCTCGAAATTCATGATAAGACTCGAAATCCATGATACTACCTCGAGAAATGAGAAATTGGATAAGCATGTGCAAAATCATCTCCAAGGGACCATGACCAAAGTGTGGTACATACATAAGAAACAAAGGTTCCACATGGGAAAAAATAGGTGTGATAAACCATGGGTGTGACAACCCTAACAACGCACAATCACCTTTTACATAGCAAGTAGAATAAGTGAATAGTTAGGTCCCCCATAAATCATGCATCCTAGTAGATCCACCTTAGAATTCCTACATACTTCTCTAGGACATAAATGCTCAACATGGAGAGAATTACCACCTCCAAGGGATAGTCATTCAGAGCAATAAAACCAAGCAAACTGAGAATGGGGATTAAAAGAACATGCCATTACCATCCACCTAAGGGGATCTAGGAAACCAACTAACCAACACTTGTACATCAATCATCCCATCATGGCCACATACAAAGAAATCATCACACTTTGGGCTCATCAAAGCTGTTACATCTCATAAAAAAATCTAGGGTACATTGCAGAGAATTTGAGGTGTAACAGGTGGTATCTAAAGACATTGATTAAACATTGGTAGTCACAATAAAACTTGTACATGTAACATACAAAAACATATTTCTTATTATTTTTCATCATACTCTCTCACCCATGAGATTGTCTATTTATACTCGAGGATCTACCAAATCTCCATGAATTCTATTCTATTGGGTCAAAGATGATTACCCATGATTGTCCCAATTGGTTAAACAATTCCATAAAAATGTGCGTAAACAATTAGAGGGTTATCTCGATGGGGTAGTACTTTTGACTTGATGAAGACCACTTCAATTATTTAATCGAAGTTTATGTTTGTTATTATACTAATATCCAATCAACTTCATTGGCTACTCCAAATAGTCTAGTTGGGCCATCAACTAAGATTGAACAATCATTCAACTAGATCTAGAAGTTGGGTTGACACATTCTCAAATATCATCATATTATAATTTACCCTTCAACATAACTAGAGGATTAGAAGTTGGCATTATATCAACACCCCCCTCAAGAGAAAATATTGATCATGGAATCAAAGCATCGACTAAAGTTTCAAAAACTTAGCTTCATTGATCAATTTAGTAAATATATTTGTAGTATGACCACCTGTACTACTGGAAACAAGAGATATCACATTTTATTGTACCATTTCTCTGACATAATGTGCATGAAATTCCACATGCTTCATATTAGTATGTGAGACAAGATAATTAGCTACATGGAAAACTTTAAGGAATGAGATACTATATCTAAGTATTGTATTCTAGGAAAATATTTTTATTTGATAAAATCATACATATAGAATTTTTTTTGAAGGAAAATCTCATGGGGAAACCCAAGGGATGCTTCCTCACATTCATGTATGGCATCCCTAGTAAACCCATTGGCATATACTAGTGCGCCTAACCTGAGCGGATTTGAATTGATCACTTGTTGACAAAAATAGTCAAATGTCAAACAATATTGGTGATAATTGGTTGAGCTAACCCCTTGGGATATACTTGTAGATAATATAAATAAATATTCAATAAAAATACTATACAATTTACTATTAATCCTTGTAAAGTGTGGTAAATATTAACAATCTAAATGTACTTTATATACATAGAAAAGCAAACTTTAAATAAAAAAAATCAAAATAGGGAATTTATTTTTGAAAAGAAATTAAAAAAACATCCAATGGTGAAAATTCACCACTAAAAATACACTTATTAGCTGCCCGAATCACAACCCGGTTATCACAATACACTATAGTTGATTATGTGTAACAAAAGCAACTCTCTTCCACTAGATTATGAATCCACACAATTTTTGTCCCTACATTCAGTGCATCATCATATTCTGTCTCCATGGTTTACATTAAAACAACATGTTCTTCTTACATGACCACAGAATCAGTCTTGGCCCAAGACTAAATGTACAACCAGAGGTTGACTTGCAATCATCTATATCACCATCCTAGTCCGAGTTAGTATACCAAATCAATTATACAAATTTGTTGACACAATAACTAATGCCTAGTAGATATATTCCCTTCATATAATGAAATTCCTCTTGACTTATTTTAAATGTAATTCCCTAGGATCCCACATGAAACCTAGAAACCAAACTAATAGTGAATGACATATCTATTCAACTTGAGTCAAATGACTTACATTCCCCACAAGTTACCTATATAAAGTGGCATTTCTTCAGCTTGTAATCAGATACTACCTTGGTGTAGGTGTTGTTCGATGACTCTAATGTTATTCACATTATAATATTGACAAGTTAATAATAGTTTTGAGATTCAATGGAGAAACATTATATGAGTTATTTTTGTAGAACACAAAAGATCATATGAGACCCCTTATTTGAATATATTTTCACCTACTATGCGGGGTATTAAAACTTGCCTATTTTGTAATGTGCAAATGCACCTGAAGAATGTACATTTTGTTCTCCTGTAAATAAAAAAAGTATGATTTTTTTCTTGGGAAAAAAAGTGGCATTGGATTTCAGAAAATCACACTCTTTATTCAATTTAATGACAAACTAAAGTTATGTTTTACAAGGTTTACAATCACCCATATTGAATATTTTCAACAAATAAATTGCATATTTGGGTTGAGAAATGAAGATACCATCATCCATGTATAAGACTTGGATTCTTAAAAATAAATTCAATGGATCTAAGTTGGTGATTTCAAATTTATCCTTCAATTTCTACTTCATAATCCTCACATTGATTACCAGTAATAATCAAATCGTAAATTCTCTTCAACGGTAACTCCTCCTTCTCCATTAATCTAGAACTACTCTGAATTGCGACCAAGGGTTTGGCTCCACCAAGGGTTCTGATTTTAGGTCTATAGCCGCCATGAGTGTGCATGGGGGTAGGGAATCGGCACCCCCCCCCCCTCCTTCCTCGACTGATGATGCCTTCAAGAAACTCGTCAACGCCCTAGGTAAGAAAACCTCTCAGTCTGACATCCCAAAATTCATCAAGAAACTTGATGCGATCCCGAAAATAACGTTGTTGGAAGACCAACCCATCAAGATTGCCATGGCTTTCGCTGAGAGGTTCTTAGTCGGCCAAATTATGGGGTTATGGCCTTCGACAAAGACAACGGACGACTGGATCCAGCAAAACTAGAGGCCCCAACTGCAACAAAGCGTAACATGCTACACCGTGGGAAGGGGCTTCTTTATATTTGAGTTCATTTCGAAAGAAAATTGTGATCTGATATTCAGGAGCGAGCCTTATTTCATGGGCACCCAAGGCCTTTATCTAAATAGATGGACGCCTGACTTCGACCCTACTGTTGATGTTCCAAAAGAGGTCTCGGTCTGGGTCCGCCTCCCAAATCTCCCAATCCACTGTTGGAGCTTCCAATCCCTGCAAATGATTGAAAACAGGCTCGGGAGATTCATCGATAAATCCGACAACAAAAGACATTACACCTATGCCAGAATATGTGTAGAAGTCAACCTCGAAGCTGGGCTCCCAGAAGCGATAAAACTCACTGTAGGAACCTAGCATCATTACCAAAAGCTAGATTATGAACACCTGTCGTTCAAGTGTAGGAATTGCCACGAACATGGCCACTTCCAGAGGAACTGCCCTAAAACTCAGCCTCCGCTGAAAGAAGATGGCGAAGGTTGGCAGAAGGTAAAGAAAGGAAAGGCAACAAAGCCAAAAGAAAAAAAATCTCAATATCCAGAAGAGCAAAACCAATCAAGTCCAGAAGTCAATGAAGGACCAACAAAATCAACCGAAGCAACAAACCCTCAACTCCATGACCCTACGACGTCTGAAACCCCTGATTCGATCCCCGATCCAACAAGTTCAAAAAACCCTGCTAAATCACAGGATGAACACATCACTCTGAGCACAGAATCTGGAGGAGAATCGGATGGAGGAACCTCTGAATCAAGTAGCTCTCATGGGACGCTAGAAAGGCCATCGAGAGGAAGGACACCTGAGAAAAAGAAAAGAGAAGAACAATTCTACCGGGACGTAGCGCAAGGAGCCCAACACACCATTCCTGAAATGATGAGCACCAGATCCACAAGGAAGCAAGGGAAGGCCTCAAAAGGAGCCACCACCCTCCAAATCGTCAAGTAATGCATTACGTCTCCTGGAACTGTAGAGGTCTCAGAAGTAAATTAAAAGAAGATTCTCTGAGAGATATACTCTGAATGACAAAACCCGAGATTCTCTTAATCTAGGAGACTAAACTGGAGGAAGATGACCTCCTCCGTGCAAGATATTCATTCCGAAAAAAAGGATTGAGAAAAGCTGTAAGTGCAAGAGGAGCCTCGGGGGGTATAGCCACCTTCTGGGACAACTCTAAACTAGATCTGATTGATGAAGAACGCAACACTCACTGGGTCTATACCAAACTGCTCCATAAAGATTCTGGACATCAGATAAGTCTGTTTAACCTCTACGTCCCAGTTCTTATGTCAAAAAAGAAGACCTATTGGGACTCTCTAAATCTTTTCCTTAATGCACATAACACTAAAAACTTAATAATCGTCGGAGATATCAATGTGACCCTATCATCCATGGAAAAAAAGGGGGGCTTGCCGGTCCGTGATCCAGCAAGAGAATGGGTGGAAGATCTTATGATTGATTGGGATCTGGAAGATGTCAAGCCAGACCGGGGAAAATATACATGGTCCAACAAATGGGTTGGCCTGAGACATATTGCAGCTCGACTGGATAGATTCCTCCTCAAATCCTCCTTCCTGACATTCGGTCTCATGGCAAGATAAAAAATCCTTCTGAATTACACCTCCGATCATAAAAACATCCTCCTTTCTCTCGACCCTAGGGAAAATTTGGGCCCTATCCCTTTTCATTTTAGCCCCCTCTGGACAAGCCAAGAAGGTTTCTAGGAAGTCGTCTTTGAATCTTGGCAAAGACAGACGTTAGGCTCCCCTTTCTTCATTTGGGAAGAGAAGATCCGTAGATTAAAAAAGGACCTCAAAACTTGGGCAAAGAACTTTATCTCCCCTACCACAGAAAAAATACGCACTCAAATCTCCCTGGACCGACTTCAAAAAGCCTCTGAAGACAACCTGCAGACCAAGGAATCTTTATCCCAAGAGGCCAACCTCCAAAAATCCCTCCACAAATCCTGCAGAACCGATTAAGACAAGGCTATCCCATGTCTCTGCTGTTTTACGCCATCCAGGCGTCAGTTCTCAGCTTCCAGTTAGACAACTGCCTCCAGAATAGGTCCCTTTCAGGAATAAAAATGGCCCAAAACGTCAAACATATTAACCATGCTCAGTTCGCCAATGATACCTTGTTACTTGGAGGAGCCAACGTCATCTCAGCTAGGCACTTCAAATCTGAGCTCGATAAGTACAAGGACACCTCAGGCAGCGAAATCAATCTGCACAAAAGTAAGATTTTTGGGTGGAATTGCACGGCTAGGGAGATCACAGACATTTCCAGAATTCTTGGAATTGAGGGTACAATTACTTGGGACTCTTTCAAGTATCTAGGAGTTCCCCTTTTCAAAACATTCCCAAGAGTAAGCGACTGGCTGCCCCTCCTGGAAAAATTGAAGCTCATAATTCTGGCATGGGGGGAAAATTGGCTAAATCTGGCTGGGAAAGTAGTTCTGATAAAATCTATCCTAACTAGGCCTCCCTCTTTTCCATAACTCAATCCTCCTGGCCCCTAAAACAATTAATCTCAAAATCGATCAAATGATGAGACGTTTCCTCTGGGAAGGAAGCAGGAACAACGAAAGAAAACTTCATCTTATCAGCTGGGACAAGATCAAAAAGCCTCTATTGGAAGGCAGCCTGCAAATCCGACACATGGCCACCCAAAACCTTGCAATGGGAGCCAAAATTATGTGGCTCTTAGTGTCGAGGAAAAAAACATGAAGTAAGAGAACCCTCTGCAAAAAGTACTTCTCGAGGCAAAGAGACAGATGCCTAGAATGGCCCCCAAAAGTTCTAAAAGGCTCTCCGATTTTCTCTCTCCTCCTAAGAGCTCTAGAACACCTGAAACAAAATATTCACTGGATCCCTGGCAATGGAAAGAAGATTAAGATTTGGGAGGATTCTATCCTCGGATCCAAACCCTTAAACCATTCGGAGGGTATGGAAAATATCAAAATTTGGTTGTAGAACAACAACCGCAAAACCCTCTGGGGACATCTCAGAATGGGAGGAAGGGGATAACTCTCCCTGGAAAAAATGGAATCTAGGAGATTACCCTGACTTTCTCGAGGCAGAAGCCAAGGTCCTGTTGGAAGAGCTCCAAGGAAATTCCCCTTGCAAGAACTCGATAAAAGACTCTCAAGGTTGGGGGGACTCTATGAGAAATTACACTACAGTTGCTGGTTACAAAGCTATCCAAGCAATTCCTCATGTTCCTCCCGACCCCTCTCCCTGGAAAACTATATGGCATTTCCCCTCTGTCCCCAAAATTGATATGTTTAGCTGGACCTTAACCCACAAAATCACCCTCACCAATGAAAATTTAAAGAAGAAAGGTTGGGAAGGTCCCCCCCGTTGTCCTCTCTGTAAGGATGCATAAGAAACTGCAGACCATTTCTTTATTGAGTGTATGTATACAACCAAAGTCTGGACTCATTTTTTAAACCCCTTAAGCATCAGCTTCCCCCAGTCCCCGTCCGAGTTGATAAGCAACTGGAAGTACCTTTCCCAGTTCTCCATGAAGAAAAAGAACCTCTTAGAAAACTGTTGGATGTGGCTACCTAAGTTCCTATTCTAGAAAGTTTGGCTTGAAAGGAATAGCATAATTTTTTGCAAGGAAAGCCGAACCCCGTCTCAGGTCTCTCAAAAGATTAAAGCCATGATGAGTGAATCCCTGAACTCCAATTAGACTCTCAATAACTTCACCCCTCTAACCCCGAAGGAAGACCTATGACTCACGGCTTTTGTCCCGAACCATCTAAGTAGAGAAAACCTCAAAAGCCCCCAAAAAGAAAGATGGGAAATACGAATGGAAGAGCTCGAGTTTATAAAATGGCGTTCTTCCCTGGAAGATCATTGTCTCTTCTTCGACGGGGCCTCGAAAGGGAATCTTGGTCTAGCAGGAGGGGGAGGGGTTTTGATGGATCCATTGGGCAAGGTGGAACTCTCCTACGCATGGGGGCCCAGAACGGACTCCAACAACCATGCTGAAATCCTCGCCCTGTGGCAGGGACTAAATCTGGCATCGGAACGAAAAGTTCAAAGAATAGTAATTTTCAGAGATTCTAGGATAATCATTCAGGCCATCAATGATAAAAAGAAACCAAAGACCCTCCAGCTGGCCCACATATACTCGAAGGTAATCCTTCTCCTGTCTAATTTCGCCTCCTTTAAAATCTATCATATTCTCAAATCCTTCTCCTGTCTAATTTCGCCTCCTTTAAAATCTATCATATTCTCATAAATTTGAACAATCTAACGGATGCCGAGGCCAATAGAGGCTCTCTCCTGAGAAAGAACACACTCCAAGTGAATGGTGACGACATGGATGCCTCAATCCCATGAACCTTATCCTTGTCATGTCGTGTCAGGCTCTGATCGGAAGCGATTGGATGCTCTGCATCTTCATCCCCACATTCTACTCTCAAGAATAGAAATCAACCACTTGCGGGCAGTTTTCATTCCGCGTGATGATGAAAGGTACAGTAAATGTATGGGAGAACCTCTCTGATCTAGGTGACTTAGAAGGTAGGCTTTGCTATATCTCGACCAAGGTGCTCCAATTCTTCATCGATTTGTCGCATATCCAAAGCTATTATCGCAGGAACTTGTGGTGCAAAGGAAGGAAAGAGACAATGGCTTCGCCCTCATCTCTTGAACCTTCATTGGAAGAAATAATCAATCTTATGCAGACAGAGCTAGATAGGATCAAAGGATCATTCAAGGAGCAGACCAACCTAATGCTCATCCTGGATATTGTTGGAGCTAACTGTTGGGACTCCGTAAATCAAGAGCTCAAAGCGCTCAGAGAAGATGTAGCCAACGAAGTCGAGGTCAACTTCAAAGACATTGCAAATGTAATTGGAGGGATGTGCCACCGGATAAGAAATCTTGAAGCGAAGGTCGAGGATCTCTCCAAAGCTTGGCCCAACACATCAAAGGCCCAGGCGAGTTCAGATGATGACTAGCCCCCGTCCAACGCACTGTTAATGCCTTCTTCTCCCTTGTTTACGGCAGCTAAATCAATCTCTTTGGGTCCCCTCGAGACCTTCTTCCAGCATAAGGAATTTTGTAAAAATGGCTTGAGGTATCTCCCAAAGCAAGATTTTATGTTTTCTGCTCAACTGTGGTTTGTAATGCACCCAACAGCTTATTTGTCGGACTATAATCTATAAATCCAATATCTGTTTCTGTAAAAAAATAATAAAATAATAATAATATAATTTTAAGGTCACGACCAGGCCAAACACCAAATTGGTGTATGAGACCCCCTTGTTTGAAGGACAAGGGACCCCCTCCGCCTAACGATTTCACTGGTAAAGTCTACAGAGGTATACATACCCTACCCCCCTCTAGATTTGAACTTGCGACCTCTTAGGAGGAAACACATGTTCTTAACCATTAGTTGAACTTGCGACCTCTTAGGAGGAAACACATGTTCTTAACCATTAGGCCCACTCATGTTGTATATTAGTATATGCTAGTACATTAACCATTATGTTAGTATATTAGCATAATAAATGAGATTATATTGATAAATTTACAAATCACCCTCTAATCAAGGACCTCGTGGATTAACCCAAAGAATGTGAAATTTTTAATTTCTTTGCATCTATCCATGCCTATACATAAGATAGTATAAAATCAATTAAGTTTATCAATGCCCAAAAAATTGTGACAAAGGTAGGTCAATGATACTAAAATGTTACATCATATAATGATAAAGCTAGTGTTGGCTTGTGGGTTATTGGTAATAGCTTGAGGTTTGTAGTGGGAGTCCCTTAGTTGACTGCCACTATAAATCCTTTTTACTATTAAAAAAAATGATTTAAAATCATATCAAGATAACAAAGAACAAGCATATATAATGTTTATTACCTTTGTGGTCTTCTATTGTGGTGTCTATGGGTCCACTTTTCATGCTTTCTTCTCATCAACAATCCTCTTGCCTTTAAGAAAACCTTAAGGATTATTTTTAAATACAATTTTGTCAACACCAAATGGTGTTTGTTTTATGTCTCTGCCTTCCTTATCGAGCTTTACGATGTTCTCACTATTTGTGTTTTCAAAATTAAAAAAGAAATGAAGTCACCTATAAAATTTAGTGATGCTACATAAAAAAATATAATGTATGGTCTTGTTTTTTTTTATATATATTCTTTGTAAATGTTGTAAGTTTTTTAATCAAACTTTTTTGCAACATAAAACAAACTATAAAAAGTAATGATTAGAGTTATTAATGTGAATCTTCGTAAAATAAATACATGTATGTAATTACAACTTGCCAAGGGCTTCATGATGCTACCTTCATTTGTTGCAATTCCTTTACCATTTCTTCTTTGATATCCTTATCTCTTTCCATATGTCTAACATCATCGTCTAATCCATCTCCACTTGAATCCATATAACTTGTAGATATATTACAACGATACACTACTAAGTTAAGTACATAAAATCCATAGAATTAAATAGATGCATAATTTGACATGAATATTGATAATACACATGTGTAACATCAACATATGAAGAGACATAGAGACTAACCCTCTATCTCAAAGAAATATGTATAGACTAACCCTTCTAACTCTCTAAACCATTGACCAACAAACATTGAACCACTATTTTTGTTATCTTAGTTTGTTGGATTTGTATTTCAATATGAGGAATTAATAGTGTGGAATCTGGGAAAAAAACATGGAGTAAAAGAACCCTCTGCAAAAAGTACTTCTCGGGACAAAGAGACAGATGCCTGGAACGACCCCCAAAAGTTCTGAAAGGCTCACCAATTTTTTCTCTCCTCCTGAGATCTCTAGAACACCTGAAAACAAATCTTCACTAGATCCCTGGCAATGGAAAGAAAATTAACATTTGGGAGGATACTATCCTCGGATCCAAACCCCTAAACCAACCAGAGGGTATGGAAAATATCAAAATCTGGCTTCAAAACAACGATCGTAAAACCCTTTGGGACATCTCGGAATGGGAGGAAGGGGATAATTCTCCCTGGAAAAAATGGAACCTAGGAGATTACCCCGACTTTCTCAAGGCAGAAGCCAAGGTCCTGCTGGAAGAGCTCCAAGGAAAGTTCCCTTGCAAGAATTCGATAAAAGACTCTCGAGGCTAGGGGGTCTCTACGGGGAAATACACAACAACTGCTGGTTACAAAGCTATTCAAGCAATCCCTCATGTTCCTCCCGACCCCTGCTGGTTACAAAGCTATTCAAGCAATCCCTCATGTTCCTCCCGACCCCTCTCCCTGGAAAACTATATGGCATTTCCCCTCTGTCCTCAAGATTGATATGTTCAGCTGGACCTTAATCCACAAAAGCGCCCTCACTAGTGAAAATCTAAAGAAGAAAGGTTGGGAAGGACCCTCTCGCTGTCCTCTCTGTAAGGAAGTCGAAGAAACTACATACCAACTCTTCATTGAGTGTGTGTATACAACCGAAGTTTGGACTCACTTTTTAAACCCCTTAAGCTTCAGCTTCCCCCAGTCCCTGTCCGAGTTGATAAGCAACTGGAAGTACCTTTCCCAGTTCTCATGAAGAAAAAGAACCTCTCAAAAAGCTATTGGATGTGGCTTCCTAAATTCCTATTCTGGAAAGTTTGGCTTGAAAGGAACAAGTGGCTTCCTAAATTCCTATTCTGGAAAGTTTGGCTTGAAAGGAACAACATAATTTTTTGGGAGGAAAGCCGAACCCCGTCTCAGGTCGCCCAAAAGATTAAATCCATGATGAGTGAATCCATGAACTCCAATTAGACTTTGAATAATTTAACCCCTCTAACCCCGGAGGAAGACTCTGGCTCACATCTTATGTCCCAAACCATACAAGCAGTGCAAACCCCAAAAGCCCCCAAAAAGAAAGATGGGAAATAAGAATGGAAGACCTCAAGTTTATAAAATGGCGTTCCTCCCTGGAAGAGCATTGTCTCTTCTTCGATGGGGCCTCGAAAGGGAATCTCGGTCCAACAGGAGGGGGAGGGGTTTTGATGGATCTGTTGGGCAAGGTGGAACTCTCCTATGCATGGGGGCTTAGAAAAGACTCCACCAACTATGCCAAAATCCTCGCCCTGTGGCAGGGACTAAACCTGGCAGCAGAATGAAATGTTCAAAGACTAGAAATATTCATAGATTCCAGGATAATCATTTAGGCCATCAACGATAAAAAGAAACCAAAGACCCTCCAGCTGGCCCACATCTACTCGAAGATAATCCTCCTCCTGTCTAAATTCGCCTCCTTTAAAATCTATCATATTCTCAGAAGCTTGAATAGTCTTGCAGATGCCAAGGCCAATATAGACTCACTCCTGAGCAAGAAGACACTCCACGTGAATGGTGAGTACATGGACGCCTCAATCCCGTGAGCCTTACCTCTATCCTGTCGTGTCAGGCTCTGCTCATAATAGATTGGATGCTCTGCATATACATCCACGCGCTCTATTCTCCAGAACAGAAATCAACCACTTGCGGGCAATATCCATCCTGCGTGATGATGAAGGGTACAACAAAGGTATGGAGCACCTCTCTCCATCCTGCGTGATGATGAAGGGTACAACAAAGGTATGGAGCACCTCTCCGATCCAGGAGACTCAGCAGGAAAGCTTGACTATATCTCGGCCAAGGCGATCCAGTTCTTCACCGATCTGGCCCAACTCCAAAGCTATTATCGTAGGAATTTGTGGTGCAAAGGAAGGCAAGAGACAATGGCTTTGACCTCATCTCTTGAACCCACGCTGGAAGAAAGAATCAATCTTATGCAGACAGAGCTAGATAGGATCAAAGGATCGGTCAAGGAGCAGACCAACCTAATGCTCAGCCCGATTATTGTTGGAGCTAATCGCTGGGACTCCATAAATCAAGAGCTCAAAGCGCTAAGAGAAGAAGTAGTCAACGAAGTCGAGGTCAACTTTAAAGACATTGCAAATGTGATTGGAGGGATGCGCCACCGGTTAAGCAAGCTTGAAACGAAGGTCGAGGAGCTCTCCAAAGCCTGGCCCAACACCTCAAAGGCCCAGGCGAGTTCAAATGATGACTAGCCCGTCCACCGCACTGTCACTGTAATCTTCTCCCTTGTTCACGACAGCTAAATCAATCTCTTAGGGTCCCCTCGCGACCCTCTTCCAGCCTCTGAAATGTTGTAAAAATGGCTTGAGGTGTCACTCCAAGCAAACTTTCCTATTTTTCTGCTAGACTGTGGTATGTAATGCACCCGACAACCTATTTGCCGAATTATAATCTATAAACCCATTATCCATTTCTGTTAAAAAAAAAAATCAAATCATTGACATAAAGGACATCAATACAAGTTAGATTCTCATTATTTATATAGATATGGTTGTCAAATTCACATTGTTCAAAACCATTACAAAGAATGAATTTATCAATCTTTCAAACAATGCATGAGTTGCTTACTTTACACTATATAAAGATTTATTCAATCTACAAACCGATGTCCTATCTTGAAAAAAGCAAGGTTGTTTCTCCATATAAATATTTTCATTCATATCTTCATTTTGATATGTTAATTATCCCCACTATTTACCAGAAATTCAATCAATCTTTGTCCAATCCCTTAAATTCTAACCCACAAACTAGTCGTTAGTATTAGTTGGCTATTGACTGAACTTCTACACGTGGTTCTTTGCAGTGTGACTTTGTGTTAGTGGCAGTGCTAATGGACCGACATCACTATCTATGTAAGTAAATTGATTGGTGAACTATCAATTCAGATCTGAAATAAGTCCAGAAACTCCATTATCACTGGATAACGTTTTAATAATAAAGGTATGAAAGGAAATCACACAAAGAAAAAACTACAACTCTTCACTTAATGCTTCTATCACGATACCTCCAGGTCGAAAATCTCATGGTCGAGTCAATGCAATTAGGGATTACCATGATTAGATTTAATTAATTTCTTATATCATATTCCCTTGATGTGTCTCATTCAAATTCGGATGGATCAAGTTAATAAAAGGGTCCTTAATAACCTCGTCCTTTTTTTTTTAAAGCAATAACACATCATCATATACGATAAGGTAAGTAAGGAAATTCTAATATGATCTCTTTCTAATAAACGAAGAGAAATCAGGAGATTCGGGTTGAAGTCATCGCATCTACTATCCTCAGATTCAATGGAGGTGCCACTCCACTCAATAAAGAATGGAACAAAATTAGATGATATGTTCAAAGGTTCTTTAAGGTTTGGTCACAATTTCTCACATCAATTTAAGAATAAAATGGAAAATAATTGAACTTGAAGGGATATTTTAGCAAGTAATCTATCCATGTAATGTATATGGAATAATAGTATTGTTAATCATTTGATCCATACTCAAGGATATTTTTAAAATAAAATTTAACAGTTTATATTCTAACTTATATCAAATCTATCATTAAATTTATAATAACAACAATAAATCATAAATCCACCATATAAAGTTCTAGTTTCTATATTTTCATAATAATTTTTCAGCAACCATACAAAATTCAAATAAACAAAATTATCTTATTACAATATAATTTTTAGAAATAAAATACCATGACCAATGAAGATGAAGAATTGAGGGTGTTCGTCAATGTGGGCTTGCGCTCCTTCTCCTTGCTCCCACATGCAAATCCAATGACTACACCGGTGCCTCCCAACCAACGTTAGGGGTACTCTTCTTCCCCCTTAGTTCCCCCAAGCCGCAAATGGGCCACACATAAGAAACCAAAAAACAATATCTCCAAAGCTTCCTCGCAAGAAAGAGCTTCCACTCTTTTCATAAGCTTGGAATCCCAACTCTCACAAATAAAACACAATGAAACAAAATTTTGGCAACATAACAATACCGATAAACGTGAACTCATGTTCCCCTCTTCTCCATTTCTTTTATAGAAAATTTATCAATGACACTTGTCCCATGCACAACTGATTCATTTTTAATAATTAAATTAAAGCATTATTTACCTAATACATAATTTCCTTCACATTCCTCAATGTGTTCCTATTTTTTCTCTTAGTTGTCACTTAGTTCTTCAATTTCTCATTTATTGAGTGTCCCCTAATTAGATCATAGTTTGAGTTGGATTATGAGTCTTCTTTTAGTTAGGATTAGTGGTAGATTGATTCAAGACGCTACTCTATGTGGACACCCTATTCTCTCATGTTTTAATTTTTTTAATTTATAAATCCCTTCTTTTTTTTTCATGCACATGTGCATTTTACTCAACCTTTAATTTTTTATTCCCTCTTTTCCTAGAGTCTGATCATCTCAATTTTTTTAACTTATTTAATGTTTTATTTAGTCCTTCATTTAGACTTCTTAGTTTAGATTTCTTAGCTTATAATTAAATGATTAATTAACCATTATATTCTAACAAGGTCTCAACATTTTTATTTTGTTTTCTAGGCCATCTAAATTTTTATTGACTCACAATTTTATTACGTGACGTGCCCTTCAAGACACACCTGCGTGCTCCAAGTGTGTCACTTGCCTTTGACTAGTTTTGGAAGTTTGTCAGACCTTGGAGTCAACACTCCAC
>CBVK0102042201.1:6647-27077 GCA_900067695.1 Picea abies
TGAGTTTGAGCCTCATTTGCATGGGTCTTTTTCACTCTTTGTCTTACCCTTTGGACTCCCAAAACATAACAGGTCTTCTTTTAAGCCCTTTTCAGACCCTCTAAACATGAAAAGATTGCCGAGCGATCTTGTGACCCTTCACGCTCGTTAAACTGAAATTTGAAGTCACGTCTGTCCGGCGGTAGTTTACCCCTTTTTTGGTCCGGATGGTCAACTGTATGAACAAAGGAATACTCTATTGAATTCCGATTCTTTAGAAGAGTATCCTCAGGTATAATTTTATTCCTTTTTCGGGCCCGAGGGACTAAATTTACGAAAAAGAAACTCCCCTGGAGTCCATAGTTAAGCTCTTTTCTGACTCCCTAAAATTGAAAAGATTGCCGAGTGACCTTATTCTTTCACACTCGTTAAACGGTCCAGAAGAACATTCCTGACGGAGTCCATAGTTAAGCTTTTTTCAGACTCCTTAAAATTGAAAAAATAGCCGAGTGATATTGTCCTTGTCACACTCATTAAAATGGTTTTGAATTGACGTCTAGTCGGTGCTAGTTTACCCCTTTTTCGAACTGACTAGACTATTGACGAAAAAGGTACCCCAATGGAGTTTCCTTTTATGCTTTTTCAGACTCTCTAAACATGAAAAATCACCGAGCTTCCCTTCTTTGGGCTCGTTAAACTTACATCGAAGGACGTTACCATTGTGTGTTCTATCAACCGCACTTGCATCCTTTACCCATCAGCATAGTAACAATTTGCTTTTGCGTCTTAACACCTTTGGCCACTGGAGGATTTGTCCCGAGTATCATTCCCTAGAACATCAGTCTTGTCCTTGTGCCTTGAGCTTGTATGTTTGCTATGCTCGTTCCTCCACTGTAACATGATATTCTTTTATTCTTTTTTCCAAATCAACAAAAATAACAAAAAAAATTAAATATACCCCAAAAAGAGGATGGGAAAAGTATTTTCTTTATTGGCAGCATTATGAGTCACCCTTGGATAAAGCACATCTGTCCATTTGATTCATCAGACTTTGGGATTTAGTATGACCTTAGGTAGCCTTGCTCACTATATTGAGTTGTGTCCTCCACTGTTTGGTTACTCTTCCAAACATATGGAGAGTTTGCGTTGCCTCCTGCTTCGTAGACTTATGATTAACAGATATGCTACCTGAGTCTTACCACTTGTCGTGCTATTGTCCAAGGGAAGTTTGTTACTTAGCCTGAGTCGGCCACTCTACAATATGTCTCTTGTCCACATACCCGGCCATCCTAAACGTCCAATCAAGTCTTTGTTCGAAATCATTGAAGCCTTCAGTCCGATCATCAAGATTATCAAGTCCATAACCGACGAGCCGTCGAAGACCTCTGGGTAGTGCAGTCGTACACTCACATTACACTCCTACCCGAGTTTTAGAAGACTATGAAGTTGTTGCTCGAGCTTTGAAGTACAGCCATCAGGCCGAATTAGCTTCTGAGAGATGGATACCTTCTATGTATATCTTTTTGATTTCGAGATGTAGCTCCGCTGTGTATTGTTCACGGCTACTTGTTATAGTTATTTGACATGGATCTACAGTGTATTTGATTGGTAGCCATGGTTCTGATTTATCCCGAGCATGGGTATGCCCGCCTCAGTGTGACATTTGATATTTTTTGCAGACAACACTTCCCAATTCCTGATTCCTGGGCTCACTCATTTAGCATATCAGTACAGATTGGTAAAGAATTGGCAATGTATTTCGGCCATCAGATGCTCTTCTGACCTCACACATTAGAGGGCATCTGTTATAACCCTAAATTGCACTATCCATGCTTACTTGGCATCAGGCCAACTCATTGCCCTTCATTACCAAATCCATGCTGAACAGACTCTTCAAAAACCTCCTAAATCAAGTAACCCATGCCCTAACCTATCACTGGGTGCATTGGAACGCTGGCAGGCCTTCTGCAGCACGCGTGTGAATGCTGGCTTACCTAACAAAGCAAAAATCAGGGAAGTTTTTGTCGGGATGAAGAGCTTTTTGTCAGTTAACTGGAACTCCCAGCCATGCATGGCTGAGAGTTCGCCTAAAACCCTAGCTCCTTCTAGCCTATAAAAGGAGGGGTAGGGGTACTATTCAAAGGAGGAAAAATCATAGCAAAGAAACTCTGCCAAATTTCCAAGTCCGTTTTGTCCCAACCCTTTAGCCTTTCCTCAAGCTTTAGGAGAAATTAAAGCAAAGTAGTTGGAGGACAAAGAAGAGGAGGAGCCCAGGATCAGGATCGAGGAATGGTGGTCGGTCTCTAAAATCATTGTAAGTTGATTCATATTGAGATTAATGAAAAAAATACTTTTCCCGTCCCAAATACATGAGTCTTATCTATGTTATTTGATTTGTGTTTAATCTCTAACCCTCTAGTAGATCAATAGCATGCATGCATAGTTTTGTCTTGATTGCAGGAAGGCTTTTCGGAAGGAGCAGCAGCAACAAGGGGATAAAAGCTCAACGGAGGATCTACTTCAACCGTCGATAAAAAGGTTAGTTGATTCTTCCCATGTTTGCATGAGAAAAGGGGTTTTAGATTGGGGTAGAAGGTTAAAAGTTATTTCTGAAGGGTCATGATCTGCGTACAAGTTTAAAGCCCTAGCTTGTTAGTCCGTAGGGTAGAATACCCCACAACACTTCTCAAGTTCTTTCTGGCATAATGTTCACTTATTTTTCTTCATCAAGAATATAGTCAATGTCGAAGTCCCCTATTCTTTCTTTGACTTGCTCCTTTTCTTTGAAGATCTCTGGTAATCACACATCTTTATGTTCCTTTAGGGTTTCTTTTATCCGTATTAATATTTTCTATGATTCTTGTTGGGTTTATGCCTTCTGGTCTTTTTGATTCAGATTCAACCTTTCCAACTTAGCGATCATTCTAGGGCAATCCAACACGTCGTGGTCCAAATCTTTGCAACAGAGACAACTAGGTTTTCTCCTCGAGCATTCCTTAGCAAGATGTCCTAGTCTTCTACAACTGTAACAAAGAGTTAATCCTCTCTTTCTCTTCAATGATCCCCAAATCCTCTTGTACTGCGCGCTAGGATCATAATGGCTAGCCTGCAAAAAATTCTTTCTTGGATCCCGCATCCACTTGTTAGTCTAGACATTCTTTCTATGCATAGGTATAACATATCTATCATTATTCTTATCAGATCTATTCATATCAAACTTTCTTTCATCTATTAATGCCCTAGTTTTTAAGCTAGGACAGAATCAATCAAACATACCTAGATCCATGCTCTAGAAGCATTTTTTTTTTCACTTATCTTACCTCTACAGAGCACAAAGCTTCCAGATCTAAGGACTTTTGACTATTCTTACCTTTATTAGAGCACATAGCTTACAGATCTTACCTCTTTTCTGCAGATTTAACTTCTTTCTTTCAAAAATTTCCACTTTTACTTTTCTTAGTGCACAGAGCATTCAGATCTCCCTTCTTTTCTTCAGATATAATTTTATTTTCTTTAGATCTGACCTTATTCCTGGCACAAAGCTTCACAGGTCGAGTAAAAATCTGCACACTAGGGCAATAGATCTATGCACAGAGCTTTCTTTTGCAGAAAGTTTCTTCTTCCTCAGTTCGTAGCAATCACAGTTTTAGGTCCCGACAATGGAACCATTTGTTGGCATAGGGGAAGACCCAGGGTTCAACGCTTCAACAACGCACCAACAAAACCCTAACTACCGACCCTTTAGACAACACCTGCGAAGTAGATGAAGTCTCACCCGAGGTAGAGGTAGGGGTGGTTGCAAGACTTAGGTGTTTGCAACCTTAGCTGGGACACAGATCTGTGATTCTTATTCTTAGCAAGCACTTTATCATAGATCATTCATCAATATTTAACCCTCATGGCACTCCACAGATGGCACAGAGCACCACAACATTCACTTAGATCTAGGTTAAGTTAGTACTAGCAACAACAAAATAGGTCTAGCACTCAACACTTTCATATATGTCAAATCTATACCCACACATCTAAGAAGCACAAAGCAAAGTGGATCTATATAAGTATATCATAGAAAAGAACATAACATAATCATATCAAGCACAACACATGGAAAGAAACCAACACATTAGGTCGAAGCACCGAGCACAACACACAGATTTTCCTTGGTTCACCCCCACCCTAGGCTATGTCCACAAATTATTCTTCTTCTTTATTATCTTAGGTCAATCGGGTTACAACACAGAGCTCACACTTATACTTTGCATAGGACAGGAGATCTGTGCGCACCTCGCCATATCCTCCTTCCCTGAGTAGATCTAGCACAGAGCCTTCTTACAATCCGTGCACTCAACACTTACAACACTTGCACTCAGCTCTGCAAGTCAGTCACAGAATATACACAAAGCCTTTACTATCACTTAGCTTATCTTGTCCCCTACTCTTACGTTGATTAGATACTTATTTATACTTTACAAAATATGCCTAAACATGGGTAAACCCATGGGCCGACATCCCTTTCCCATTACATTAACCCAAAACCCTAAAAGGGCCCCAAAAGTGGGTCGAGATCCCATGATCTCTACTTCGCCTGGCGCTCCATCTTTGACAGGGTGTCAAAGTCCAAAAATGGTCAAATGTGACCAAGTGTTCCTCAAAAATTAGTCAAGGGCCAACACCTCCTTAGTTGGTGCCCTGAGATATTGGGATGAGTACTATTGTTGGACCCTGCATGTATATCAAAGAGCTATAACACAGGGCAAACTCTTATCTGTAGAATCCTTGAATACCTAACATTTGGGGATGAAAACAAAAAACAAAACAAAGAAGATCTATTGCCACACAAATGTGTCTCATGTAGTCTAGTTGCCAAATTACTACACATTTATTCCTGATTAAGCATTTGGGCATTCCATCACTGTAGTATTCTTCAGATCAGAGTATAACTCCGTAGGTGTAAAAAAAAAAGAAGTTTGGATCCTGTTGAACCATTATTTGAGACCTATTCCAGTGGATTTCTCTCTTCTCCCTTATCACATTCATCCCTATCATTTTTCATAAAAAGTTTTGATTCCACCCGCCCCTTTTTGGTTCCCTCATCATCCTGGCCCATACTCATAGCCAAGACTTGGAAGCTCGCTTCAATACCTTGCACTCTAATTTCACAGAGACCCAACAATAAGTGAGACAACTCAGTGCCAATATTGCCACCATAAATAAAAACATGCATTCCTCCATTGTTTCCTCAATCGAGGAACTCAAACAAGACCTCAAACAAGACATTACTACCCAACTTGAATCTGTCACTACGATGATCTGCACCAAGCTGCATATCCCTGCAGATCCTCCCTTATCTAACCCACCTTTGCATACCAAAGGTGAGACTTCCTTTCATTCCCATAATCTTCAACCCCATCACTTTTAGCATGACCTATGCCTTCCGCGTGTGGATGTGACCAAATTTTATGGCTCGGATCCCACTGGCTGGGTAAATCAAATGGAACATTATTTCTCTTTGTACGACATTACAAATGAGTTAGCCAAACTCCGGTATGGTGTTATCCATCTAGATCAAGAATGTTGGCAATGGAGAAAAACTGCCCGCCAATGGTATGTTGCTTGGACACACTTTTTGGCAGAGATTTATGAACTCTTTGACACTGACACCAACCATTTAGGCCATTTGACAAATTTGAAACAATCTGGCACAAAGGCAGACTTTAGAGTTTCTTTTGAGCGACTGGATTTTCATACAGAGGGAATGTCTGATGATTTTTTCCAAGAATGTCAGTGGCCTCAAGGACAAGATTCGTGCCCATGTCCTCATGGCTCAGCCTCATAGTTGGGTGGAGGCTACTAAAAGAGATAAGGAAGCACAACAGGTTGTCTCTTCTAAAAAATGAAAACCCTCCTTTATTCCTCGCACTAAACCAGTAAATACCCCTCCTCCTTATACTCCACTAAAGATCCAAAAATTGACCAGGGCCAAAATGGTTGAATGCCAACTCAAAGGCCTTTGTTATAATTGTGATGAAAAATATTTTCCGGGACACAAGTGTAAGGAACAAAAGATTTTTATGGCCATCTCGGAGGATGTTTCGGAAGAGGATGTTGAAGCTCCCCTTGTGTCTGTGTCACCTGAACCCAATGACATAACCCACCCCTCAGACGCTCCCGATGTAGAACCGGTCATTTCCCTAGATTCTCTCACTAGATTCTCTGCTCCACAAACCCTCATGGTAATTGGTTACATAAAGCATAGGAAGGTCATCATTCTTATTGATAGTGGAATCACCCAAAATTTTATTCATCACCGCATTGCCCAAGAAACTAATTGCTATATCTGTGCAGTCAATAATTTCCAAGTCATGATTTCCAATGGTAGGTCCATGAAATGTGGAGGGTGTTGTGAAAATGTGCGTCTCCAAATTGGTGATTACCACCTGAAATCTCATATGTTTGTTATCAACATGGGCAGTTGTGACATTGTGTTGGGTGCATAATGGCTAAGGACTTTGGGTCCCATCCTCATGGATTTTAAGGAATTAACCATGAAATTAGACTAGGAGGGCCAACAATATAAGTTCCAAGGAATCACCGCCAGTTCCTCAGAGATCATTAGTTCCCATTGCATGGAAAAGCTGCTAAAAAAAGGTCATTCTAGCGTTATTTCCTAACTCCATGCCCTAGAAGCAACTGAGACACCCTTTATGACGCAGGACCTCCAATCTATCCTCTCTAAAAATCAAGTGATTTTTTCCACTCCCTAGGGACTCCCTCCTTCCCGTGGTATTCATGATCATTCCATTCCCCTTGTCCCAGGAAGCCTTCCTCCCAATATTCATCCCTATCGTCACCCCTTTTCCCAAAAAAATGAAATTGAGAAAATGGTTCAAGAACTACTCAACGCAGGTGTTATCCGCCCTAGTACGAGCCCCTACTCTTCTCTTTTGGTCATGGTCCTTAAGAAAGAAGGTTTGTGGCACATGTGTCTCGACTTCTGCTCCCTCAACAAACTCACCATTAAAGGAAAATTTCCCATTCCTTTCATTGATGACCTCTTGGATGAATTGAGTGGCACCCAGTTCTTTACTAAACTTGATCTTCATTTTGGCTAACACCAAATCCGTATGAAAGAGGAAGACATTGCTAAGACTACCTTTAGAACTCATGAGGGCCACTATGAGTTTTTGGTCATGCCCTTTGGCTTGTGTAATGCTTCCCCCACTTTCCAAAGCCTCATGAATCATGTCTTCTGTCCTTTTCTCCGTCATTTTGTCTTAGTTTTCCTTGATGATATCCTCATCTATAGAAAAACCTGGACAAACCATCTTGCTCATGTGGATCTAGTTCTCCATCTAATATCTCAACACCAAATTTTCCTGAAACAATCTAAATGTTCTTTTGGCGACTCAGAAGTTGAGTACTTGGGTCATCTTGTTGGCAAGGCCGACGTCAGGGTTGATCCTAAAAATATTGAAGCTATGCAAGACCGGCCTCACCCAAAGACTATCAAAAGCTTGCGGGTATTTCTGGGCTTAACTAGTTATTATTGCAAATTTTTTAAGAATTATGGAAAGATTGTGGCACCTCTCACTGCACTCCTTAAAAATAATTCTTTCACTTGGACTCCAATAGCTCCTCAAGATTTTCAAACCTTGAAGATGGCCACGTGCACCACTCCAGTCCCAACCCTTCCTAATTTCACAAAGACCTTTGTCCTTGAATGTGATGCTTCAGGAAAAGGAATTGGCATTGTCATTATGAAAGAGGGTTGGCCTTTGGCCTTTACCAACAAACAAATGTATGAGAAAAATTTGGGAAAATCAATCTATGAAAAGGAAATGTTGGCTATTCTGCATGACATTGATCTTTGGCACCCTTATCTATTGGGGCAATGCTTCCAAATGAAGACAGATCATCAAAGCCTCAAGTATTTTCTGGAAAAACACATTTCCTCCCTAGAGCAAAAAAAATGGGTGACTAAGCTCTTTGGATATGATTATGAGATCATTTACAAGAAAGTCAAAGATAATGTGGTTGCGGAAGAAATTTCCTGAAAATATGAAGATGAAGGGTCCCTTTTTTCTTTCTCCTTCATTGTACTAGATTGGTTCCAAGTTGTTCACCAGGAATGGATACACGACCCCAAAAGTTCACGTCTGATACAACAATTGTAGTCCAATTCTCCAGTTTCCCCAGGGTACTCTTAGCTCCATGATGAACTTCGATACAAAGGCCATTTGTATTTAAGTAAACAGTCAAAACTTAAATCCACAGTACTTTCTGAGCTTCATGCTACACCCACAACTGGGCACTCCAGGTTTACCAAAACCTATGACAGAGTCAAACATTCTTTTTTCTGGGATGGTATGAAACAAGATTTTTGAAATTTTGTGGCTGAATGTGATGTGTGTCACAACAATGGAAAAACAGTCAAATCTCCTGACACACTACAACCGCTTCCGATTCCACCTTCTATTTGGCGGGATATATCTATGGATTTTATTGTAGGATTACCTAAATCAAAAAATAAATAAGTCATCATGGTGGTAGTTGATCATCTTTCCAAGTATGCTCACTTATGTGCTCTTCAACACCTATTTACAACATCCACTGTGGCTCAACCTTTCATGGATCAGGTCTTCAAGCTTCATGGCATGCCACATTTTATTATTTCTGATCGCGGCCCAACTTTCAACAACAATTTTTGGCAAGAGATGTTCAAGCTACAAGGCACCCAATTGCATCTCAATAGAGCTTATCATCCCTAGACTGATGGTCAAACTGAAGTTGTCAACAAGTGTTTGGAAACATGTTTGAGGTTTTTTTCCTCGGAATGGAAAAATCAGTGGGCTTAATGGTTACCACTATATGAATGGTGGTACAACACTTTGTACCATACATTTACCCACATGACTCCTTTTGAAGCAGTATATGGACAAAATACACCTTCAATTCTCTCATATTTTCCAAGTGTCTCGAAGGTCCAGGTAGTTGACCAAACGATTACAGTTCGAGAGGTTATTCTTTGTACCCTCAGAGAGAATTTGGTCATGGCACAAAATCACATGAAGAAAAAAGAAGATCAAGGTCGCTCTAAACGCCAATTTGCAAAAGGGGATCATGTGTTTCTTCTACTGCAACCTTACAAGAAAAATTCCCTCAAGGTTGACCATTTTCAGAAACTGGCGCCCAAATTTTGTGGTCCTTATATCATTCTCAAGCGTGTGGGACAGGTGGTCTATCAGTTAGCTTTGCCTAGTCATTCTAGGATCCATCCTGTTTTTCATGTTTCCTACTTAAAGAAGGTGATTGGAACTAAGTGCCAAACTCAAACCAACCTTCTCAAGTTGGACGAAGAAGGATCCATTTGCCTACAACCACAAGCATTTTTGGACCAGCGTGAGTGTCGACTGCGTCAACAAACCATCAAGGAAGTCTTAGTCCAGTGGAAAGATACAACTCTAGTAGATGCCACTTAGAAACCAACTACCATTCTGCAACAATTTCCACATATCAAGCCTTGAGGACAAGGATTTTTTTAAGGGGTAGGAAATGTCAGGGACCTAACCCCTCACATAGGTAGAATAATATATTCCGATGTAATAAAGGTCAATATTAATAAGGCCTAGCAATAAGGAAGAATAAGTCCAATGTAAGAATATCTAATAAAAACTTCTGCTTCTAGAAGGATCTTCCTCTAGATGGTTCTTTTGATAGACATATTTAGTATAAATAGGAGTTGAGGGTATGAGAACTTTTGTCTTGGATATTATTGTAATAGAGCTCTACTCTACTAGAGGTTTCCCCCTCGAAGAGGCAAGTGAACATTGCTCTCAGTAATCAAATTTCTCTTTCTGGTGTTATTCTGGTATCATTTTGGTATTATTGTGGGGTTGTTCTAGTTATATTGTTGTTCATCTATCATTTCTAGCTATTTATTTCTGTTCTACATACTTTTTATATCTGTAATATTATAAGTGGTATCAGAGCACTTTCCTCGGTAGAAAATTGCGGGTTATTTTTTCTAGAGGTCAGATCTCACTAATAAAAAAAGAAGTCCAACCTCTACCGAAGAGAGGATTTTTGTTAACAAGAACCTCGGGCAAACAAACAGAATAAGGTCCCGAGAGAGAGGGAGGGGATCTAGAGAACCTACAATGGATGATCAAAATACTTTCCATTGAGATCGTAGATATGAAAAGGAGTGTTGGGGAAGTAAACCAAAGCCAAAGGCCTTATAAATCGTTTTTTAAAAGGAACCCACCTTTCAAGTCTATAGAACCTCCCCCAACCAACCTGGACATCGACTTAGGGAACATATAATTTGACTCCTTCTATACATACCATCAAGAAAACACTAAGAAAGGGACTGCCTCCAATGGTTTCATGCTATGAATATAATTGCTAACTGATTCCTAGACGATTGTTCTCTGACCGAACAACCCAGTGACTCAACATGGGTATGACCGATCTAGAAAGTCAAGAACCACATGAAGAGACCACCATGTTTTTATGGGATCTTGATCACCTGATACCTTTCAATGACATCACTGCGGTGCAAGGACCCCTGGCTGAAATTTTGGCTGTGTAGACACGAAGTAAAAGTCAATTGGCCCAAAGTAATCCCACCACTACTCAACCATATCGAGGGAATCAAGCGGTCGATCACCCCAAACCCCTATTCTCTTCCCAAAAAATATCACAAACATACATACATGGGAAACACCTAAGCTAGACTACAACGTAGTATAAGACTTGAAGAATATGAAATCTAACATGTCTATCATGGACATGTGTAGGATTCCTCAAAAAAATGATTTTTTGTTACAGGCCTTAAAATTAATAGATACCTCTATGAAAAACATTAACCAACATGATGCCCCATCTCCCACAGACTTAACAAATAAGCCGAATGTGAATGCTTGTTCTTTGGATAAAAAAGGAAGGCCTTTTGTTCCTCCTTTCCTCTTGATGTTTGAGGTTTTTAACAGAAATCTACATGATTTCCTGGTCGATTCAAAGGCATCTTCAAATGTCATGCCATTGACAATCTGCAAGAAACTGAACACAACCCCGGTCAAAAGTGATAAACACATTATATAACTAGATAGAACTCAGGTAAATGTCATTGAGGAACTGAAAGATGTCATGATCAAAATTGCTACACATCACAAATTTGTCCAAATAATTGATATAATCGTGGTAGACATCTCAGAGGCCTATGGAATGCTACTTAGCTGAGACTGGTCTGAGAAATTAAACAGATACTTTAGTACCGACTGGACTCACCTCTGGTTTCTATTGAAAGAACATACAAACATGATCAAAATTGATAAAGAAAGATATCTCAAACATACCGTCACTGATTTAGAGACCCCAAATGAACCCTCGTCAATAGATTTCCCTGTGTTAGGAAACTACTCCTGTGATTCTAATTTTGGTAATTTCGCCCCCTACATGTATCACATACCTTCCACACAAAAATATGAAATGATATTTCAAATAGACTTACTAGCGACTCTAGAAGAAAGCATCCTCTGTCAGGATTCTCTGACAGGAGTAGCAGACAAGGAGGTTGAAATTGAAAAAATAGTAGACATGTAGAAGTTAGAAATTCCTCTCCCAAAATTTGGACAATGTACTTTGATGGTAAAAAATCACAAGAAGGGACATGAGCATGATGCATTCTCATTGATCGAAAGGGGAAACAAAACTTTTTATCTTGCAGATTATAATTCAAATGCACTAATACCACTTCTAAATATGAAGCTCTAGTCCAGGGACTAAAGAAATCAATCAAATTAAACATAAAGGAATTGAATGTTTTTGGAGACTCAAAAATTATCGTTAGGAAAGTAAGGAATACTATCCATTGCAATTCACCTCACTTAAGAAATTACCAGCAAGAGGTACATAGACTAATAGACAATTTTGAGGCCTTCAACATTACCGTTGTTCCCAGGACACAAATTACCCTTGTCGATGCTCTGGTCACCGCAGCCTCAAGATTACCTCCTTTAGAAGATTATGAAGCCTCAAGGTTCATAGTGGAACTTCTCTACAAACCTTCGATACCTAACAACATTTTTAATTGGAAATTTTTTGAAGGGGATGAACAAATTATAGCTTTCCTAACAAATCTGGAGAATTTTAGGGATTTGGCCATTGATGATGAAGTATTCCAAGAACTAATCACAGAATCATATCTCCACGAAAAACCAAATGTAATAGATCATTCTGATGAAAAACCCAAGTTTCACACGATACCTAAAGGAGTGGCCAATTTGGAGCACCTTTTTGACTTAAGGGAAAGATTCAGAGGGCCAAAGAATGCAAAAATAGGGAGATCATGTCCTATATACAAAACTATAAACCTAGGTACCTATGAGAACCCCAAGAATGTCAATTTAGGCAAGACAATATCCAAATAAGACAAGAAATCTTATCTTAAACTATTTAAATAATATCAATATGTCTTTGCTTGGTCTTACCGAGATTTGAAAACATACGATACTCACATTATCCATCACATGATCGTGTTAAAATCTGGAATAAAACCCTTCCAACAAAAGCTAAGGAAGTACCACCCATTGATGGTTTTGGAGAGAAAGACTTTTTTTGGAATATTGTAAGAGAATTATTTCTATGCAAGTTATTTTAATTAAGAAGTTCTGTTTAGAACCAAAGACACTTCTTTCATCTGAGGCATAAATGTGATTGGACTGAGGGGGATTATATCTATCTTCGAATTCAATATTTGCTACTGTATTAAGTAAGAGTTGTTGTATTTTTTATTTAAGTTATCTTATAACGCTTCAACATTTCTTTTATTCTAGTTGATGAATATAAATCGATTGTGTTAACATGTGATTGATAATAGAGCATTGAGAATTACTTTTCCTGCACTAACTTTTGGTCACGTATATATTTTATTTCTATAACTATTATCTCAGACGATGTTGAATGTCTACAAGTCACAATGGTATTATTGCTAGTTTGAAGTAGTTTAGATCTTCTTCGTTTGCACGATAAGATATAAAGTTTATCCTAAAAACGAGCTTTCTCCAACACATACTTAACTTGCCTCTGCCATTTAGTTTAAGATCTATCTTTATTTTGTTACAAATGTTAGAAAAGAACCAAAAAGAGAATTGCATAGCCTAAGGAAAGGTTTCACACAAAAGACATATCTATCAATCACGATTAAATCCCATCAATAATTTTAGCCAGATCACAAATGTGGAGAACCTTACCACTCATCATACACTTATGAGTCTAATTGGGCCTCTTAAGCGAGTTTTGTTCCTATTGTTGAGTTAAAGGGATCTCAGACCCCTCAACACCTCCCAATGAATGAAATGAATACAGACCTTTGATCTGATCCATTTCCCCAATTGCCAAAAAATAATCATGACCATCGATTTAATCAACCTTTCAAATGGATGGTACCTTATGGAATTTTGAATTTATGAAAGAGAATCTCGACCGTTGATTCGCCAAACAACCTGCAACTCTACAACGACCATTAAAACTCAAAATTCGACCATTCTAACTCGAATTTGGATCTACAACTTTGTAGATTGGCTCCATTAAACCTATTAAACAACTCTGATTCGTTTAAACTAGAATCTTACTCATGAATTTGGGGATTTCTCTATGATTTTTCACCATTTCCCCCCAAATTCATCACATACAGAAAATTAAACAACGAATTCATCAAATTCGCACTGGCTTGAGCCCATATAATCTCGGTTTGAAATAGAGGCTCTGATACCATAATGTAATGTCCCCTAGCCCAACTGATGGACATTACGATGCAAAATACTCATAAAAATATAATTTCTTCTATCTAAAATTTCTTGTAGCTTACATCTATGAATTACATACAAGTTGACTATTGTCTGATACCATTCACTTGATGCATCTACAACATGATAAAATCAACATGAATGCAACTTAATAATTCAGCATATCAACATATAAAGTTTTTCCAAATACACAGAGTTCATGCATAACAATTTAACTCATAAATCCAAATAGAAACAATATAAAACACTTATCATTTATAAATAGTTTTGCAACCAGCTGCTTGGAACAGACGTTCCACCCAAACATAGATTTGTTGTTCCAAATCTCAACAATAAGTCACCCCTAAGTTGAGGCTAGCAATCCGCAAAAGAGAATGGTCTCTCATTGTCCACTCATAGCTCATAAACTCACAACCCACTGATATTCTGCTACAACTATCCCGATTTTCCACCAGCTCTCTTCCTCTTGACCGTCCCAACCCAAGGAATGTACCAATTAATTGATATTAGTCCCTCAGGCATCCTATTAATTTATCGGGGTCTCTCTGGCACATGTAGCTAGGAATCTCTCAGTTGGGAACTCAGGAGAATTCACTACTTAGAGGTTAAACTAATCATCATTGGCATAACCTCTCCAAGTGAAATACCCTAGACATATATGTCCACAATATATTGATGCATAAAACTTATGAGTGTTGTAAGTGCTGATACTGAGAGGGGGGGGGGTGAATCAATATCAAGTACAATTTATCACTTTTATAAATTTACTTTCCAATCAAATAATATATCCAATAAAGAGTAAAATAAGAGATACAAAATGCACAATAGATATAACTGAAAATCCACTAAATGTTTTCTTATGTAATAAAATATTTCATTCAAAGTAAGCTGCAACTTCCAAGTTCTCCATCTCCAATTGGAAGGAGGCTTCAACCCCCTAATTTACAGACTACAACCCAAAGGAAGATTCAACTCCATATATTCTTCGGCACCAACCAAAGGGAGGATACAACCCCCTTTCCTTGCCCCTTACTTCAAGCCTTGAATATTTATAAGATAATTAACTTGTCATTGATACAATATCATCATCAAACTAAATACAACAATTACATAGAACTTGTGTTGAGATCACCAAGAATGGGCTTTAGATCATGTGCCAAAAATTCCAAGATCAAATATCCTTGCGTGACAGAAACAAGACAACTGGCGGGGCCTCACATGACGGGGCTAGGGAAACCTGTGAGTGCCTTGCGGGACACTCTATGTGCAACCATCAAGGACCCACTTATTTAGGTATTTTTAGAAACCCCTCACACCTGCAACTTCAACCTTCCTCACTTCGAGCATATATTCCTTCATACAACTCTGCTACTGGACTTTTACTTAGAACTCACTTGCTTGGATGATTCAAAATGAGAGGTTATTCCATGTGTATTTATACCTTTTTAATCACTTACTTTTCTACCTTCAGAGCCAAACTATCATTTCTTATTTTGTAACATTTTTCTTTAATCGAATTCAGGGCCGACCTATAATTTCTTCTTTTGAAATCACATTGTCGTATTTAAGAAGGAATATCTCCTCAACCGTAAGGATCCACATGGCATGCCACCAATCATTGGAAAAAAATCGATGAGGGATATTAGTCCATGGGGGTAATACATGCATTTGTAATTTCCTTCATGATATTTTTCTTCAACCAATATGCTTGGCTTATGAAATTCTTATAGGGTTGACATCAATGACAACCAACTTTCCAACAATCTCCCCCTTTGTCATTGATGGAAACACTCATGCTCCACTGGTCATCCTACTTTCCCCTTCTGAACATGCTCTTTATTTTTATCTCCCCCTTTGACATCAATGACAAAGGGTGACTATTTTCTTTGGGTTTGTTCCCCCTGAACATGTGGCATTCAATAATACTTCTTCTTTCTTTTCTTTTATTTCATTTTTATGTTCCTTGGAGCTTTTTCGTGTGAATTCAATTTTATTTGTCTTCTCTTTGTCTAGGATGTATATGTTATTTGTTCTTCTTATCATTGTTGCAACCAATTTTCCTGATTCCTTTTCTTTGATTTCACAATTTTGAGAATCAAACTTGAGAGTCTATCCTTGATCACATATTTTATTGACACTGAGGAGATTATGCTTTAGATATTCAACCAGTAGGACATTTTCTATTTTTACATTTTCACTTCCAATATTTACTACGCCTTTTCCTAGTATTTTGACAGAGGAGTCATATCCAAATGCAACACTACCACCCTTTTTATTTAAGTTGATGAATTATTTTTGGTCCCCAGTCAGGTGTGTTGAGCACCCACTTTCTATGTACCATTCATATTCTTCTTCTTTATCTTCAACGATCAATGCTATTCAACAATTTTCTTGTCTTGGATTCTCTTTCCTTTTCCATATTGTAGCTAGTTTTATGATAGGAGCATCTTCTTTCATATCCGTGCAATCTCATGCTTTGTGACCAATATTATTGCATTTGAAGCATATGATATTTTGATCCATCAGTGGATCAAATGGATTGTAATTTATGTTTTCATATCCATAAGAATTACCAAATCTACTGCTTACATGATTGTTCCTTGGATATCCATAATCATTTATGTTTCTCACATAGTTGTTTATTGCATTGATTTTGCAGTGAATTGATTTGTGTCCAAAGTTTATGCAAGTATAACAATGACCAAGAAAAATATTCTCATACCTGATAGGGAGTGATATTCTTGGTGTTTCATGCCTTCTGAATTCAGATCTTTATTTCAAGCTGAAGGTGTTATGTTCTTGTTGTTCTTAAAATTCTTCTTGATTGATGATTCCACTTCTTAAGGAATTTTCATAGATTTTGGAATTTCCTTCATATTTATTGTTCTCTTTATCTATATTTTCCATCTTTGAACTGTTATGATTTCCAAGTCATGTCTTATCAGTAGGTGATCTATGATTGCAAAGGCTTTCATCTAGATTTTCAGTACTTCTTCCAAGATTTTCCAACTTTTCCATAGTCAACATTAGCTCTTTTTTTGTGTGATCCAATTATGCTTTTAATTTCTCATAATCTTCTAATTGTTCCTTCAAGCTGTTAATTGTCTTTTCAAGATCATGATTTTCTTCTTCACAACTTGCCAATTATTTTCTTAGTTCTCTATTTCTGTTTATGAGATTAACATTTTCTTCTTCAACATACTTCAATTTTTCAAGATTCTCATCATCTTCTCGTTCACTTTCTGTGATGACCTTGTCTCCCTAGAAAGATTCAAGGCTTGTTCCTTCAGTTTATTCATCAAAATATTCTTCAGTATTGTCTTCATCTATTTTAGAATCTTTGTGGTCATTGTCTTGAGTTTCTTGAGTTGTGAAGATAACTTCCCTTGTATCCATTTCTTCTCCATCACTTTCATCTGAAGAACTATTGTCCTCCTTAGAGTAGAGACCTATTTTCTTGTGTAATATTTTATTTTCTTCAAAAGAACATTTCTTAGGATAGTGTCCTACACTGCCACAATTGAATCATTTAAAAGGTAACTTGCCTTTGTATTTATTGGTTCCCCTCTTGAGATTTCTTACAAAATGTGCTTCTTCTTCATCTGAATCATAGCCCAATTTTTCTTCTACCTTGTGTTCCTTGTCCTTTGTTTTCTTCATACCTTTAAAGGATGATTCTCTATTTGACTGTTCATTTTCTGTACCTATTCTCATTTTATATGCTATGAGGGACCCATGAAGTTCATCCATTATCATCTTAGTCAAGTCCCTAGTTTTTTCAATGGCAGAGACCTTGGCATCATATCTCATAGGAAGTGATCTCAACACTTTTTGTACAACCAAGGATTCATTGATTTCTTCTTCTAGTCCTATGATAGCATTGAAAACTTCATCTACTCTGATTAAATAGGTTGCAATTTCTTCCTTTTCATCCGTTTTCAAATTTTCAAATTGTGCTCTGTTTTGTTGAAGTTTGACATGCTTGAATTTAGGATCACCTTCATAGATATTTTTAAGTTTGTCCCATACCTCTTTAGTTGTGTTGTAACTCATCACCTTGCTAGCAATAGTTGGTGTCAATCCGCCTAGAATAACGTGTCTATCCTTTGCATATCATCTCATTGATTTCTTCTCATATGGATCCGTGGGAGTAGTTTTTGGAGCATTATAGCCATTGACAAGTGAGAGAAAAATATCCACTCCTAAATATGTCAAGTAAGTTTGTGTTCTATTTCTCCAGTATGAATAATTGTTTCCATCAAATGGTGGAATACCATTTGGAATGTGGCCTTGGCCTTCCATATTTGTTCATGATTTTCCTTCCAATGATTAAATTGTGCTAAAGGTAACCTCCTTTGATACCAATTGTTGATACTGATATGGGAGGTGAATCAATATCAAGTACAATTTACCACTTTTATAAATTTACTTTCCAATAAAATAATATACCAATAAAGAGTAGACGAGGAGATACACAATGCACAATAGACATAAGTGAAAATCCATTGAATGCTTTCTTATGTAAGAAAATATTTCATTCAAAGGAAGATGCACTTTCAAGTTCTTCAACTCCAACTGGAAGGAGTCTCCAACCCCCTAATTTGCAGGCTACAACCTGAAGGAATCTCAAACTCCCTATATTCTTTGGCACCAACCGGAAGGAGGCTACAACCCCCTTTCCTTTCCCCTTCCTTCCACCCTTGAATATTTATAATATAATTAACTTGAACCTGATACAATATCATCATAAAACTAAATAAAAAAATTACATAGAACCTGTGTTGAGATCACCAAGAATGGGATTCAAATCATGTGCTAGAAAATCCAATATCAAATATCCTCGCATGACAAAAACATGACAACTAGCAGGCCCTCACATGACGAGCCTAGGGAAACCTGTAAGTTCCTTGCGGGACACTCTATGTGCAACCAATGAGGACCCACTTATTTAGGGATTTTTAGAAACCCCTCATACCTACAACTTTGACCTTCCTCGCCCTTCCAACTCTGAGCATAGCTTCCTCCGTACAACTCTGCTACCATACTTTTACATAGAAATCACTTTCTTGGATGATTCAAAATGAGAGGGTCTTCCATGTGTATTTATACCTTTTCAATCACTCCCTTTTATGTATTCAAAGCCAACCTATCATTTCTTATCATGCAACACTTTTCTTTAATTGACTTCAAGGCCGACCTATAATTTCTTCTTTTCAAATCACATTGTCATCTTTAAGAAGGCGTATCTTCTCAACCGTAAGGAGCCATGTGGCATGTCACCTATCATTGGAAACATATCAATTAGGGATATCAGTTCATGGGGGTTATACATTCATTTGTAATTTCCTTCATGTTATTTTTCTTCAACCAATCTGTGGGGCTTCTTAACTTCTTCTAGGGTTGACATCAATGACAACCAATTTTCCAATAGTAAGCAAGGGAAGATTACAAATATGCTATTGTAACAATCACGTAAAAAAATTGAAGGTCTTGCTAAGATATCATAAACAAGAAACTAGAACCAACATATGCAAATGTCATGTAGCCAACTACCTATTCACTACTATTTGGGTGATGAGGTACTCTAGAACATTCAAAATTTCTCTACTACTAGTATGCAACATCCCTAGGATGCCTTTCCTAGTCATCCAACACTACCTACAAGGTTTATTTTCCTCATAAATAATCCATGAGGCCAAATTTAACCTCTAACAATGATACAACATAGAATTCACATGTAAATAATAATAATAATAAACAATGGAAATAACAAGGCACAATATGAATTCTTTCATTTTCCTTTAAATTCAATGTGTTAGAAATACAAAAAATCATTCCACAAAGAAGACAACCATGAATACTTATTTACAAATAAAGCTATGTCCACCAAACTAGTTTCTTAGGAGCAATTTTCCACCCAAATGTAGGAATCATCTATGGATTCCAGCCCTAAGCGAAACCATGATACCACCAAGGTAAAGGAACCTCCTATAAGGATCTAGAATCACTCAACCCAACCCATTACTGTCATGGAAAGCCAATCTTCTCACTACAAATATCTTTGGGTCCTCTTAAAACACTTAAATAGGCCATGACACTCTCTTCCATTGCCCCACACAACACAAGGAAGACCCATTCCTTCTTTTCTCAACATTCCCTTAGAATTATCTTCCCTTCCAGTGCTCTTCAATGTGCACATGAAAATCTCAATATGTTGTTTTACTTCTAGTAATAACCTAGGATAGAGAACACTTTGCCTCAACATAGACAATGAGAAACAATAATAAGGTTGTAGGTATGAAGGTTTTTGTAAGGTACCATATAATAGCTGAAAACAAAAATATTGCAGAGAATAACATGGGAACAACATAATAGATGAAACCACGACACCAAGATAATACCTTTATTGATAGGAAACATGTTCACTTGCCTCTTCGAGGGGGAAATCTCCAACATAGTAGTGCCCTATTACAATAATTCTAAAGACAAAACTTATCATGCCATCGACTCCTATTTGTACTAAATCTATCTACCACAAGAACAATTTAGAGGAATATCTTCTAGAAGTGGAATCTTCTATTAGGTCTTCTTACATTTGATTTATTCTTCCTTATTACTAGGCCTTATTAATATTGTCCTTTAT
>CBVK0102042206.1:0-11276 GCA_900067695.1 Picea abies
TTTATAGAGCAGTTCTGACAGACTTAAATGTTTACCTAACAGGCCTCACAGCCTTAAATGTTTACTTAACATGCATGTTACAATACATTTTCTTCCATTTTTTTTTATATGCAATGTTCTCTACAGTGAATATGGGAAATATTGTTCTTCAACGGCATTGTTGGTTCATTGGTTCATGTTTTCTTCTTTCTTGTTCACTGATTTATTATTTGTGTCTTGTTGTTGTTGTTCTTGTTTGCCTGTTGGTCTTGTTGTAGTTTGCATGGTTTGGATTCTGCAACCGTGATTGGAACTACCCTTTTAGCGTTCCCCATTGACGGTTGGGTATGGGTGTCATGTTTAGCTTCGCTTTCTATTTGCAGTTTCCAGGTGGGAAATTTGACTACTGGGGATGCCGAGTCGAAATCCTCTTGTAGAACATCTTTGTATGTGAGGAGAAAATAAAATTTCCTTTTCCTATGCATCACTATGCCTGTGATGGATGTAGGTTATCTGTCGAACATTGGCCTTCTGTCGTTCCCCGTTGAAGGGTGGGTTTGGGTGTCATGTTTATCTTCACTTTATATTTCAGTTTGCAGGTGGGAAATTTGACTATTGGGGATGCCTGAGTCAAAATCCTCTTGCATAACATCTTTGTATGTGACGAGAAAATACGATTTCCTTTTCCTATGCGTCATTGTGCCTATGATTGAGGTAGGTTCTCTATCGAACATTGGCCTTCTATCATTCCCCGTTGAAGGGTGGATTTGGGTGTTGTGTTTATCTTTGCTTTCTATTTCAGTTTGCAGGTGGTAAATTTGACTATTGTGGATTCCTGAGTCGAAATCCTCTTGCATAACATCTTTGTATGTGAGGAGAAAATACGATTTCCTTTTCCTATGAGTCATTGTCGCTGTGATGGAGATAGGTTTTGTGTTGAAAATCAGTGATCAAGAACAATACGAAGACAACATTAAAGTCCTGATTCTCTGGTCATAGTAATCACATACAAAGATGGACTACAAGAGGATTTTGATCGCTCCCATTATTGAAAAATAACAACCGTGAAAACCGCACCTTTTTTAATTGCTTGCACAGTCACAGGCCTTTGGACAGTCTTGGAAGCTTTGAATGTTTACCTAACAGGTCTCATGGCATGAAATGGTTGGTTAACATATGTGCTACAATACATTTTCTTCCAAATTTTTTGATACAATCTTGTGTGCAGTGAATTTGGCCAATATTGTTCGTGAAGTTTCAAGGTATCGACAAGAGGTATCAAGGAATATTCCCTCATAGGTCCATTTTGCATGCGAAAGATCTGGATCGTCCTTCCAATGACAATCAACAGTCACGATTAAAAGTCATTAGGAGTTTGAAGGAGACTGTTCATAGTGTTAACTCTAACCATCCAAACTTATAACCCGAATACTGTTGCATGAAAAAGATCCGTCTGTTCACTCAGGGAAAAGATCGGCATCTCATGAGAGTTTATATTTGGAAATCCACTCAAGGTTTAAGCTTGCGAAACTTTGTAATGTAATAATCTCGTGGTTCTGATGTTGGTTTCTTAGAAGGAAAAGGGGCTAAGCTTCAAAAGAGCATGCATAATTCACTAAAGAATTCAACTGGGAACAACATTTCCATGTGAAAGAAGAAGATAAGGATTCGATTGGAGGAAATGAAGGAACATTCACAAACTGAGGAACTGAAATAAATTTCTATACTGCGGGTATTGTATCCATAAGGCCATCAACTTCTGAGAATGAATGAAGTTCGTCAATCGAGTAGCGAGTGAAATGAAATCCTAGCCATTCATAGGGGGAGGGTCGTTGGAGTGATTTGTGATATTAGGAGTAGATGTACTTCGATGGAGAAGGTCTGTGACAATGAAGAGTGTGAATGCTAGGGACAATGAATATTCGATGTCTTTGTCGGAGTATGTGATCAGAAGGCTGGGAAGAAAAGTCAAGAAAAATATCGACGATGATGAGGATAGGCGGTGGGCACCACATTAGATGACACAGGAGAGTGTGAGCCATGTGAGAGTGGAAAGAAAAGGTGATATTTGGCTTAGGAAATTTTTACGAGGCCATAACTTTCAATCATGAACTTAGATTTAAGAATGGTTACATTCGTTGGAAATCTCTCGATGGGAAAAATCCAACTATGAGATTTGGTTAGAGGAAATAATAGAGGAAAAGAAGGAGAAAACCCAATAGGACTTGGGCCTAGGTTTCGGGAGAGAGGGAAGTCCAAAAGAAGAATTTGGTAGAGATCAATTCAGAGAGGCTTGGGGACAGGTCTATAGGAAAGGTGGATCCAATAGCCTTGGAAGCTCAAGACCTCAGGGAAAGAGGAAAAAATGAATCTCGGTAAGGATCAAATTCAAGGCTCTAGAAAAGGATCAACATATTTCCCACATGCCTCTCAATGTTGGAGTGATCATGTGAACAAAGTGCCTCTACAAAGCTTATCCTGCAAAACAAAAGAATGATATCAACCATGGAATCAAGGAAGACTAGCTAATACAATAAAGAATATATTCCCTGTCTATAAACCAATTTATGAGAGAGTGTTAGGTTTATTGAAAAATAACGTGATGACCATCGGTGACTGTCTTAAGACTACATATGCTAATTCAAAATAGAAGAGTAGGATCTGTATGCGAGAGCACATAGTATGAAGTCATGCAACATAACATGTTAGCAAGAGGATACAAAACTTGAATTGGGAAATCAATAAATAATCAACCACAACCTCATCCAAGACATGCAATAGAACATCAAGTCGTGCAACCAAATAGGATTATCAATCACTTTGGTATCAACAAAAGGTATGAATACAACATGTCAAGTCCATCATAGAAATTTCAACAAATATAACAATCCAATAAGTATTATGAAGACAATTGAAATCATCAAATTAGGAAGGATATTCAACACCCATCAAAGACAATAATCCATCAAGATAAAATCTCCAACTCCTTCAAAGTAGGCAAAGGGATAGCATTAGGTTCAAGCGGTAGAGGATTAGGAAATAGGGTTGGAATTTTAGTAGGGGGGGCCTTTCCTTTCGCTTGTAAAAGAAAAAGTGAAGGTGGGTTGTTGGGGCCACAAAAAATGGTGACACATTGGAAGAACCAATTATCTCTGTCAATAGAAATTTAGGGCCCATACTTCATATTTGAATTTTAAATATAAGTTCAACAAACTGTAGAAAATTTTCCAATATTTATGGGTACCACAATGACACCAAAATTCTAAAAGATATAACCCGATATTTCTATTACTTATAATCCAACACACCCTTTTTAAAAAACTAATTAATGAGATAAGTTTTTTTATTGGTTGTACACTTCAAATTAGCTTTAGTTCAACCACTGTGGGTTTTCACTTTTAAAACAAGCAAACATCTAAATAAGTGTGTTCCTCATCTCTCATTTCTCGACATTGCTTCACTGCCAGCGAGCGTCCATAGCCCTGACGAAGTTTCCTTGGTACCATACAAGCATAGACCCGCTTCAAACATGCGTCCATAGCCCCGACGGGTTTACTTGTACTTCCCACACTATTAATAGTGCTTTCAACTTCCCTTTTATTCTAGAACATGTTCACCCTTTTAGATTTTAGATATTGATATGCATACACACACAGGGTGTGAAGGAAGAAGGGTGATATGAGAGTATCTTTGATTCGATGAGTAGATATGCAATTTAGTTTAACCCACAGGTATCTCCAAAAATAATCATTGTATTTGCCAGGTTATTAATGTGAAGTGGATGGAGCTCAAAGAAAAGGGTGGATAAACACTTTCCTATACTTATGGGTTATCCTGGTACGCTCAATGGGAACATGTGTTCCACCACAAATATCAGTCCATACATACAACGAAGAACTTTATAAATGTTCATTTAGATAGAGAAACCCATGCATGTTATGACTTGTAAGAAAAATATTTAGTATGTGACCAGAATTGACCAACATCTTCACCAAAATTTAAAGGGAAATCCTCAAGGAAGACTAAGAGTCAAATTACCAAAATTTAAAGGGAAATCCTCAAGGAAGACTAAGAGTCAAATTAACTTAGGGAAATACCAGCGGTCAAATCAAAATATGGGAGGAATCTGCATAAAAAGAAAGCAAAACTGAAATCAATAGTGAATTCATGAAAATAAAACTAAACTAAAAGGAACTTTGAAGCTAGAATGCCAGTCATCAAAAGGATGAAAACTGGATGAAAAAGATAAGAAGAGAAAACAACAACGAGTAATAAATATGGAAATAGCAATATAAGAAGTGTTTTCGGTGGACAATTGACAGTAATCCAAGGGAAATCAACAATTAAGAAAAAATATCTAATTAATATCAATCCCATTGAAAAGATTATGAGAGTTTATGATCTAAAATGAAAACACACCAGAGTACAAGAATTGATTATCTAATGGAAAAGATTTTTCAACACAATTCTCAAATCCAATTGTCATATATGATCTTCTTTTCATTTAGTGCAGAAAAACAATTCCGGGAATCAAGCAACATGGGTTAATGTAAATGCTCAATCAAAACATATTTTCAAAAAACAATTTCATGAAATGATCCATAAACCCATATGCTCTCAATATTTCTTGACATAAGTAATTCCTTTGGAGTTTTTAAAATGCTGAATTTTCAAATAACAGAAATTACATTTCTCACCAAAGTGTCATTTTCTATTTTCCATAAAAGATAATTATTAATACCAAAGATTCACTTTGATAATGCAAAGAAATATCACAACTATGGAGGTTATCAAAATAGTCATGAAAAGCACTCCAAATATCAATTAGATTAGAAACCAATATGTGAGCAAATAAATGGAAATATGTTTTTGATCAACTGATAAGTTGGTGACCATCTTGATTTATCAATCCAAGATTATTGCAAAGGAATATGAAAATTCAAATTTCAGATTAACACTTCCCTACGTTGCTTTCATCCCAAGAGAAAAATTTGAAATTGTTGGTTGCAAAATCCATTTTCCCAACATGCATAACAAAAGAGAAAGGTGTGATCAACTCTTAGACATTTTGGGAAGAAATCCTCCTCTTATTTAATTGGCTTATTGAAATGAAAATTAACTAAACTGAAAAGTAATGACTATAATTAAAACTAGTTCTAGGAAAAACATGCTAAGCTAAAATAAACTTGAACTAAGTTGGCTATCATAAAATTTTGTGTGAAAGCCAATGTAGTTATCAAGTATCATCCACTATGCATTCAACCAAGTATCACGGTCTTCTTCCCGAGCGATAAGCACTAGGTGCTTTCCCACATTTTCCCCTTCAATAAGAGACATAGTTTCATTGATTGTCACGAGGTTTGGATCTTTGGAAACAATGTATTATTCCTAAAATAAGAGTCAATCAAATTAAGAAAACAATACCATAAAACTTCAATCCCATTTATCATCTAAAGATACCAATCCACCAACAAACATTAACTTCAATCCCATTTATCATCTAAAGATACCAATCCACCAACAAACATTAGTCATAAAAAATATGATTGAAAACTTATCAACATTGCACCCCAAGGAATGTGTTTCCTTTGATTATGAATAAAATTATTTTTGGGTTCGAGGAGTGCTAAAGAGTGTGGGCCCAATAGATTGATAATTTATAGCCCACAAGGAAATGACATCTTGAAAAATCACCATTATGGCTAAAAAAGTAAATGATGAAGATTCAAAATTCGAATATTAGAAGTTGCATTGACATATTTCATGAAGTGTCTACAACTCCCAAGCATTTGAATATATTCAATATGATATAAGTGTAAAGTTCTCAACCATGATAAAAATAATATTTCTCAAGAATATAACTTTAATAGGTAACCCAAAATCAACAAACCTAAATGATGAAAATATATTGTTGAAGAAAATATCCGATCTGAAAATCCATTGAATGGACAGTGGTGAGATTGAGTCTTTGATCAATTAGTAAGTTGAGTAATATAAATATTGGTTCCCAAGTAATTTCTGAAAAAGACATCAAAAGAGGTATTTAAATGACCACGCTGTCCAGAATTGTAAAAATAAATGCATCTAGACAGTGTGAATGGATGTCTCTTGCTGTTATGTATGAAAGGAAGCTTGAATGAAGAAATCTGAAAGATAAAAGATGAAACACATTCTTGAAAAATACACTGAACATAGCATAAGATATGTGCATCCAATGCTTGGAAATTAAAGCTAAAAATGCTAATAGAAAAAAACTAAAATGAAAAAAAAAAATCAGATAAGTTCATTATGCTAAAAAGGTCTAAAAAAATAGATCATGTTGGCTAAAAGTGATTAAAGAAAAGAGTGGACGTGGAATAAAATATTTGGATAACTCCAAACCTAAGGAAAAATAATCATCTCAGGAGATTACAAGGATTGGGAGTGGCTTGAATTTCAGATGGGAAGATTTTTAATACCCAGAATTTAATATTAATATGTATGAGACAACAAGATCAACCCTCATAATCGATTTCATCAAGCAAATGATTTCGGTTAGAATCATATTCATATGATGATTGAATATCTTTGAGTGCTCATTTTCATCCCAAGAGGAACTAAATAATATCTTCATTTTAACATATTCCACTTGTAATATGAAAACATGTTTGCACAAGATTTGACATGATGATCATGCATGAAATTAGTGATCTAAAAATTACCCAACACATGGAAGAAATTTGAGATTAAAATGAAGTAAAATTTTTTCAATATCAAAATTAAATTGAAAAATCCAATCAAGGGAAAATTAGTGGTCAAGCCTTCTATTTCTCTCCACCTTTGCTGAGAATCCATTGATCAACTAATAGTAATGAAAAGAAAATGAAAACATAAAACTAATTAAAAAATAGAAAACTAAACTAAATTATGCAACAAAATACACTAGTCTATCTACCCTACTCCTTTCCTACGCTAATAATGGTTGAAAAATGAGCTATGTAAAATCATAATGCCAATGTAGCCATCCAATTAACCCCAAGCCTCCAAACATATGTTCAAGACAAAGGATTAGTGACAGAGTTTGGAATAAGAATTGACTAAAAGTAGGAAAAATTAACGCATGATAAACTCTATTCACCATATTAAATATATGATAATGATAATTCATGGGAAATCATTCCAAGTAAGATCTCTCCAAGCATGCTTCAATTCTATCGTAAAATATTGCACTTCTATCATAGAATTGATGGAAGGAGTTCGATGGAAAGTAGCATACCAAATGAGAATCGTGCATAGAGTTTGTATAAAGTGTGTTTGTTGAGAGAACCTTTGTGCTAAAAAAGTTGTTTATCCCTGAAGATAAACCAAAAGAATGAGGGCATGACATAACCATCGACATAGACCAAATGCCTCATTATCTTGGCAAACATCCTTGGAATCATACTTCAAGTAACCAACTACTTGAGATAGACTAGTGAGATCATAAGATATACATGGGTTAGGACCAACCATGGTATGAGAGATCATTTCCAAACAATGGTGAGATCCACTAGTATTAACAATATTCAACAAAGGGCTACTTGAACAAGGAGATTCACTATTTATCAAAAATGAAGAAGAAAAACAAGGAGATTCACTATTTATCAAAAATGAAGAAGAAAAAGAAGAACACATTCTTTGATACACATTTTCTACAAAATCCTCTTCATCCCATGAAAAGGATGATAATGATTGGTTATAATTAGTTCATGGGAAGAGGCCTTATCCTCTCTAACTTCTAAATGCACATCACCACCATCAAGTACTTCAACAAGGGTCAACCCCATTGAGCCTATTTGAATAGGACCATGAGTATCTCCCTGCAAAGCTAAATGATTAAAGAGATCAGGATATAAATATAAATAAGTGGAAGAATCCAAGGAATGAAAATCTTCTCTAGAACAAGAGGGATTTTCAGAAAGTGACTCCCTGAATGGTAGTTCCTCCTGTTTAAAAACATTTTTGGATGATTGTGAATCAGTGTGCTCCATACTAAGCATGGTTTTACAATCAACATGTTCTTCCTCAAGGTATTTTTTCTCTTGTAAATGAGAAGTGGGTTGTTGTGTTACAAGAGGAATGTCTTGTATGTTTATTTCTTCTCCTCGAGTGAAAAAATCATCATGGATGTCTTTCTCCTACACAACATGAGGATCTGAAATATCTTCCAAAGCATATTCACGGTTAGAAGAGAGAAGCAAATTACAAGAATTGTTAGAACAAGAAGTTTCAATAAATGATCCATCAACAATAAGAAAATATTCTAGTTCTATGTCAGTTACACAAGGATAATTTGTAACAACAGGACAATCCAAATCAAGAGGAACTAATTCAAAATTATACATGGGTGAGGAAAGATTCATTTCATGAGTGTCCATATTTTCTTCATTAAAAAGATGATCAACATTTAAAGTTTTCTCCATATCTCCCTCCATTTCTTGTGATGAAAAATATGAGATAGGACAATGAGAACCTGGAATAACCATCGGTGTGGCTCGAACTGTCCCATTATCAACATGAAAACCCTCCTCTTGGTCAACTAGAGAAACATTTGAACTTGAATTTAAACAAGAGGCTTCTTTTTACTCACAAGGAAAGAAAGGGGGAATGGAGTGGTGAGAGGATGCATTTTCTTCTTCCAAAAAATAATTTTCTATCTAATCTATATCCCCCAAAGTAAAGAAAGATATAGATATATGAAGTCCATCCAAACCATTAGCATTTTCAACATTTTCATTTAAATCTAAATCAACATGTAAAGGAACATTAGAACATGATTTAGATTCTTCATCAACTAGCTAGTCTATTTCATTAGTAAGAGAAACTAAACAATAAATCATATCATTGTTAGAAGGCATATCATCCAAAGGAAACCTATAGCAAAGATGAGAAAATATGATAATAAAATATGCAAGAGATTCATCTTTGTTCTTCTTAATCTCTAAAATTTCAGCACATAAATTATCATAATCATAACCCTCAAACGCATGCAAAAATTTACGCATAAATTGTTCCCATGTGTGAATATAGGAAGCTGACAAAGTCTCACACCAACTCTTGACCCGACTTGCAAAAGTGAGAGTGAATAAATTACAAATGATATTTCTATCAGTAATATTGTGAGAACCACAAAATTTACAGAAATTAAAAGCATGTTCAGATGCATAGATTTCACCCTCGCCATCAAATCTTAGTTACGACAAGAAATATAAAATATTTCTAGGAGGTTTTGGAGGTACAATACCAAAAAAACACCTCCATAAAGGGATATGGGATGGATCCATTAGTAAATTAAAACAAAAAATAATGCAATTGACTCCACAGGCTTAGCTTATCATCCGACCCTCCTTCTAGCACCATTTCTGTTGACGGGCCAGAATGACCCGTTCAATCAAATGAGGGAAAACACTTGATGGAAGAGTCCAATCAGACTATTGGAAGTAGGCCAAAGTGGAAAGAAAAACGATTTTTGGAAAGAAGGCATGCACGAGGAAAACAACAGTTGGAAGGGAGAGCATCATGCACGCATGCAGGGAAGACCTAATGACAATAGGGTTAGGGTTTTTGCAATGTATTGTAATGGATGAAGGGCCTGAAATGTATAAGGATAGATACCTATGTATCATAGGAGGCTGATTGTTATTAGTGTTTGGTTAAGATAGACAAGAAGATGCGATGTTATATTTTTGTTGTATGACCTAATTTTGTAAGCTATTGAAATGGAGAGGATCAAAGAGGGTAGATCTTGAGGGTTAGATCGCAGGCTGAGGAGCCTAGTGTGATCTAGTCTGCCTCATAAGAGATCTTACCCACCAAGGAGAGTTGTAAAGTGCATGGTGTTGTAATGAAGAACTACTATAATAAAATAGCTAAGAGCTAGATCTTTGTGGATGTAGCCTAGGAGGGGGTGAACCACGGTAACATATGTGGTATGTGATTGAATGCATGTGTGTATTTATTGTGTTTCAATAGATATTGATAAGCTAAATGAATGAGTTAGTACATTTCCTGCATAGATCCTGATAACAATGTAGTGTGTTAATAAGATGTAATAGAAATCTCAGTATACCGTTATCAGATCTCTCACTCAATCCTAGGCTGCAAACACATGAGTATTGAAGCCACCCATTAAGACTATCTTGGGTGAGACTGCACAATGCACTCTATGCATTGGGTTGCCTTCTAGTTTACCAGGAGGTCCAATAGTTCTAGAGGCTTTGTTGGAACCCCGAGCAGACATGAACCCTGGGTCACTCAATATGAACTTAGACATGATATAAGTAAGTAACCACAAATGGTTCTGTTGCCGTTGGTAGGAAAAATAGAGGATTGAGTAGATGAGATAGATTGAGCAAGAGAAGATTAAAGTAGACAAATAAAAGAAGAAAGCAATGAGCCACTTGAAGGGGATGTTGAGACTGTGGAATCCCATGAAAGAAGCGATCGAAACTTGGCCAAGAACCAAAGAGCTGCAATTTGCACAAAAATATAACATAAACCCTAGAATAATACCCCACAAATACCTTGAGAAATACATGTTTACTGATTTGCATGAAGTCCTTTTCTGTGATTTTCCATACTTATTACAGGAGTGGATACTAAGGTTGAAGGATAACCACGCAATGAACCAAATCCAACTATTAGAGTGGAACCCAATACAGATCGAGCAGTTACATGAGGTGAACAACAAATTCACCTGCGTAGTAGATTTTTGGCTTGATAGCATTGTGGTAGTCTTTATAACATAGTTTGTAGTAGATACATTGAAGTCATACATTGCAACCGAGAAAGATTTTCTACACGGACCTTGAGGAAGGTACATTAGATCATTATATACTTCTATTAAGATATTGTTATATAACAAAGGTGTCATGACAATGGAGTCGAACAACTAAACTTCTCTGTGTGCATGGGGGAAGGGGGGAAGAACTGATAGAAAGGGGAGAAATGGAAGGAGGAAAGGATAAGGGAAAGGAGGAGGAACCCTTGGGCCCAATCATGATGGAGGTCAACCAGATCAAGTGGATCATGGAAACAACTGGAAAGACGTGTAGCAAAGTACCCTACCAATACAAGGTGAATACCAAGAAGAGATCCATAGCCACGAGGGAAGGATTGGCGAGTGATGAGGAAGAGGTATAGGATCTCCAGGCTATGGAGCAGATTGAGGGAATCTTGTGTGCAACATATGAGAGGAAGATGAGAGGTCCAAGAACGAGAAGAGAAGGTAGAAATCCTATCCATATTAATGTCAATGTGGAACCCATAAACCCATGTGC
>CBVK0102042237.1:0-13982 GCA_900067695.1 Picea abies
GCTAAATCATATAGAGAGATCCCTCTCTGAAGCTGGAAGGGCTAGATCCCAGATTTAAAAGTGGTTGGATAAAGTTACCTTTGTAGATTTCTTTTGTTTCAACCTCTAGGAAATTTACCAAGTGCTAACATGGTGGATCCAGCAAATGCCCAAGGCGAAGAATTCGATCAACCTGGGCTTGCGAGAAAAATTACAAACAATGCGTGGCCCTGATTTCATGAATAAAATGGGTGTAGAGCATATGAAATTTATAACAGATTAGGTGGAAGAAGGAATCGTGCCAAGGAACATTGAATTCATGGCGACTAGATGTTTTGAATCGAACTGCAGATTTTCCATAGCACATCCCTGTGTGTAGAGTACAGGTGATAAGGGTTGCAGTGCATACGTTATACGAACACCACGATTTTTCATTCTCCCAACCTTCATAATGGGTTGATAATGGTTATTGCACTTCCCGACGTGAATTCTATTAACTAGTTGACTCGACATGGGGCACATATAGACTCTCTTTTAACAAGACTCGACTCTCTGGAAACAACATACCCGTACCATTTACACATGTTTCGACTCTGACATCCCTTCCCATTTTCAAAATCCAACTGACCACTTTCTGACTTTGACCCTTCTGTTGTTAAGTACCCGACCTTACGTACCTTGACATACAAGCCGTGAATCAACTAACAAAGCCCCCAAGATAAGGAAAAATGGAGGTGCTAACAACTGGCTCCAACGGGGATACTATCCTCCCTGCGAGGTAGCAAAGAACAATAGACCAGATGCCCGACCATTGGGACTCATTTAGTTTTCAGACATATGACATATGAAAAAGCAAAACGCAACCTAAACCTATTGACGTAGTTCTTTCATAGACTGAACATAAACTCAAGGCCTTCACTTCGGGCTTCAATTTCCTGCTGACTTATTGACTCAACACAAAACAAAATGACTATTTACATTGAGATGTGACTTAAATGGATTTTATTCCATCAGATAATGTTTGAGAAACTTGACGTTTATAGGTCCCTAACCAAGGCACTCTCTGTTTGGTTCCTCTAGAAAATAAGCGTTGCTCCCAGAATACGCGTTGACTCTGAATGGACCCATCCAAAGGTGGTCGAATTTTTTGTTCTTTCCTTTATTTTCATTCCTTGCATCCCATCTCAGCACCAGCTCCCCCACCTAAAAATCCTCCTACTTAGAATGCTTGTCGAAGGCTTTTTTCCATCCTCTCCTGGTGAAGTTCTGATTGATTGAACACACGTTCCCTCATCCGTTGTGTGTGAATCAACTGATTTACCCTCCTCTGCATGTCATCTGGCTCGACCTCCTACTCAACGACAACTTCCTAACGGGTAACCCCAGTGAGGTGGGGAAAACCGTGTTTGCGCCATAAATGATCTAGAAAGGTGAGGTCGAGAGGGATTTTTTGGTGGTGACCCTGTCTGCCCACAACGTGTAAATAAGCTTTTTGTGCCATGCCTTCTTGTTGTCTTGTAAGAGTCTCTTGATGATCTTGATCAGACTTTTATTTGAAGATTCTGCTAACCCATTTTCTTGTGGGTAATATGTCGTAGAATGCCCCAAGGTTATATTGTAATCCTGACAAAACTTCTCCATCTCGTTGGATTTGAAAGCGACCGCATTATCTGTTATGATCTTGACAGGGCATATGAACCTTGAGAGGATGTTGGTCTCCAAAAAATGGATGACGACTGCATCAGTGGCCTGCTTCGTTGGGATTGCTTCTATCCATTTCGTAAAGTAATCCATGGTCATGAGTATCCATCTGTGTTGCACCGAGGATGGAAGATTTATTTTTCCTATGAAATCCAAACCCCATTACATGAAAGGTGCTTCAACTGAGACTGGCTTCAGTGGCAGGGGTTGCAACTTTCTTCTTCCATCGAAAATTTGAAACTCATGGCAACTGGAAAATTCTTTGTATACGTCTGCAAAAATTGTAGGCCAATAGTAACCCACTCTTAGGATTTTGTGCGCGGTGGTCTTCCATTAGTGGTGTACTCCGCAGTTGCCTTTATGGAATTCCTTGATAGCTCGTTTCGCATCGTCTTCCAGCAAACAGATTAGCAATATCCCTCCAGGATCTTTCCAGTATAGCAATCTATCCAAGATGCAGAACTAGACGACTTTGAGGTTTAAAAATCTGGCCTTGGTCTTACTTAAAACCGGAGGGGCTTATAGATTCCTTAGCACGTAGATGATATATGTGTACCATGGAGAATCGACGAACTTCTGAGAGACTTGCGCAGTCATTTCTTCCTGAGGGCCCTATGACAGATCAACAATGAAGTTGATTCCCACAGTGTTGTAGTCTGACTGTGCCATCAGCTTCGCCAGACCCTAGCCCTTGATTAGTTTCATAGGCTTGATTNNNCCAGACCCTAGCCCTTGATTAGTTTCATAGGCTTGATCTCAAGATCGTATTCTAGCATGGCCACTATCCACTTGCCTCTTCTCCCTTCAGGGTCAGGTTGAGTCAAGATATCCTTGACTGAGTTGATAGGCACATAAGTAGTGACGTGGGAGTGAAATATGTACATCCTGAACTCCTTTAGGGCTTTCACTAAGGCCTATGCTTGTTTTTCCATAATGTTGTACCCTAGTGGAGCATCCCTTAATGTCCTGCTGAAATAGGCTATAGGCTTCTCAAAGTTCTGCTCGTCTTTCAATAACAACACACCGACAATCGTATTCTCCAAGGCGAATGAAAAAAGGATGAAATATTTCGCGAAGTATGGACTGGATAGCACATGAGATTTAGTCAGTGCCACCTTAATATCTTCAAATAATTTCCTGGCTTTTAGATTCCACTTGATCTCATCCCCCTTTCAGAGCATGCATGTTATGTTCTTTATAATTTCTTCCAGGTTTGGGATGAATCTTCTCAAGAAGTTTACCTTTCCTGGGAAGGATTGCACTTCCTTCTTACTCCGTGGAGTGCTGATTTTTAGGATTCCTTCAACCCTGCTGGGGTCTATCTTGATGCCCTCTTTCGAGATAATATGCCCCAACAATTTCCCTTTTTGCATCCTAAAATGTGACTTCTTTGGATTTAACGATATGCCGAATTTTCTGCACTTCTGGAAAACCCTTTTCAGATGCCCGAGGTGTTGTTCGTTCGAGTCAGAGTATACTGTGATGTCATCCAAATAGATCACAATAAACTTGTCCTTTTCATCAGAAAATGTTATGTCCATTGCCCTCTAGAAGGTGTCTCCAACATTCATCAGGCTGAAATGCATCTTGGCATACATGAACGTCTCCCATGGCGTCGTGAAGGCCATGTTTTCCCTGTCGTTTGGGTGTACCATGATCTGGTTATAACCAAAAAATCCATCTCGCATGGACATATTCTGGGATCCCACCACCTTTTGTAGGATATAGTCCATTTTACGAAGAGGGTAGTGATCCTTGAGGGACACTTTGTTTAATTTTATGAAGTCCACACACAGTCTTATTTCACTGTTTTCTTTCTTACAGGTACCAGATTGGGTACCCATTTCAAAAACCTTAAAGAAACGATAATCTTAGCTTCGAAAAGTTTCTTTACCTCTTTTTCGATCAGCGGCAGTAGTAGGGGATTTATCCATCTCAGCTTATGTTTGAAAGGCTTCTGGTCTTCTTTGAGAGGGATAACATGCTGAATTACTTTAGTGTCATACACCTTCAAATTGTCACAGTGTTGGCAGCTCAACCATTTTCTTAACTTTTTATGTCAATATAGCTGCCTAACTAGGGTCATGAAATTTTATTACTCTTATGAACACTTCCGAAATGACAGTTGTAAATCGTCGCTTCTCCCTATTGTCTATTCAAGCTTTGTTTTCATGATTGAAAGCATGAAAACTTGCGACTGTGATTACCATTATGTTTTAAAATTTCATTAAAGGCAGATTGCTCATATGGTTTATTTCGGAATTTTGATTTCTTGCCATGAAGATATTACTCTCTTTGTTTTGACCCTTTCAATTCCAAGCATGCTTAAGAGGTTATTGGTTTTATGAACAAAGGACCCCTATGATTTGATTTTTTGTATAGTTTTGGTTTGATTCTTGGTTGCGTTCCTTTTATAAAACTTTTAATTTTTTCGATTTTTGACTTACCCAAACTTTGTTATCAAACCCACGATGCGTGCACTTAGTTTCATTTTAATGTTCTGGTCCTAGCTTGTACTCAATGCCAAGGTGGCATACGATTTGCATACTGCCATTACTTCTTGGGATGGCCTCAGGTTTCGCAAACCTCTTTGCATGTGTTTTGGTTAAACGACTATCCCATCGTATTAGTCTTTACAACGTTCATTATTGGGCTCGGGGTTATGGCTCTGTTTCATTTAACCCTACCTGTATGCTGTGCTTTGATTACTCTCCCATCCAGTATATCTCCTATCGTAAGAATTGAACCAAACGATATCCAAACCCTACTCTCATACGATGATGCTAGGGAGGATTTGGAAAGAAATGGCTGGCATGTTTTCATTAGGAAGTTTCAGGGTTTCAATTTATAGGTTGCCCAAGAATTCAATTTCTCCTTTGATAGTTTTAGAGAGAAGGTTGGTGATGTGCAACTGGAGGTTATCGAGGGTTTCCTGAGTCAAGCTACAGGACTCCCTGCAAGCCCTGGAGTTTTACACTTTTGTTAGCAGAGTTTAATCTCATTTTTTTGCTTGCTGGAGACACGATTTTGTAGGAGAGATTCTGAGCAAACCGCTACGAATTAGAACAAACCATTTAAAAAACAGAACCAAAATGAGCCATTTTATCTTCGCTGCGTGCAGGTTCTCCAAAAAATGGACCATTGCAGAGATATGCCTCAACTTTTGGAGGTAAATTTCTCAGAATTTTTGTTTTGGGTAAGATGAGCGTTTTTTTTTGTTTTTTATTCTGCTACAGACCTTGTTACACTGCTTCTCTCACCTCCCCATACTTGTGTCTCTTCCCCTGATAGAAAACCCTTGATCAATCCCAAGGTCATTCAACAGGCCAGTCAATAGATTACACATCCAAATGACTGTGTTAGAATTGTAAAGAAACCTACAGGAAATAGTGGGAATGTGTTAACATACAGTCATGGGTTAAGATTTTAATAACAAACGAAAACCACAGGCTTGAATCTATCATCCAAGGGAAGGAAAAGCGTATGAAAACCATAGGTCATGTGATATTTAAAAACCTAGAGGCAGCTACAGCCATTGTAAATTCCAAAGTTTCATGATACGATTTGATTTCATAATTAGAGGTATGATCTTTTAAATTAATAACATTTTTGTTTTCATTCTTAAGTTAGATTATTTGGTTTTTTGTATAAACTATATTTCATTATTAAATTAGCCTGTTTTATTTATTAAATAAAATGATATTTCATTTACTATTATAACTAGCTATATAATCGCAAGATTCTATATCTAGTTAAGAAAATTCGAATTGTCTAAATTAATGACAGAAAACATATCTGAAATCTTCCTATTTTCCTTTGCTTTTAGGATAATTCAGGGGTCCATGATTTCAAAGTTGATCTAAGGAACTTTTAAGATCTCCCAGTCATATCTATGATGTATTTTGAATAAACAGAAATAGACTGATGTTAGTTTTTGAATATTTAGTAAAATCAGGGTGGTTGCATCCCCCTTTATTTTTGAAACAAATTTGATCTCAGGAACATAAACAATTATGTTTCCTAAGACCTTTATAAACCTATCATTTTGTAAACAGTGGATCATCTTGGCCTAGGGCTAGAGTATGGATATTTGCACATAGACTTGAATGGGACATAATACATATTATAGCTTTAGCTTTTGTGTATTATGTTTTAGTTTAGGTTATGCTTATCTCGATATGATAATAGATGATGATAGCTTTTTGTCTTCATGATTTATTGTGATTTGAGATAATTCTTTTCATATGTTGTCCATATCTTATGTTTCAGATATAATACACAGTGATCATCTATCCAATTTAAATTAGGAGATTTATCTCTAATTTTCCTATTGAATGTTTAACTACAAGTTCTTACAAGAAGATTTATATCATTGTAGTCACTTGTAAATCATAAGATCACTGTAACTGCGTCCATTATATGCTCTGTTATCAAAACTCAATCTCCAACATTATTGTTTCGCATTTATTTGGAGCAATCTTAAGATCCGTTGCAGGTTTACTTCTCGGATAAAGGTGGCTGGATATTCTCTATTGCACAGATGTTGGATGCATTAATAGGTTAGTCTGTTATTTTATTTCATTTGCTTGCTGACTATAGAAGTTTTTTATATATAGAATGATTTCCACTATCTATAATTTTCTATTCAATTAAGTAGTTTAATATTTGATTTTATGAATGTATACATCCAAGAAAACAAATAAAAATTAAATAGTATTTTCACTTTCTTTATAACTGTTGTTAAAGGAACCAATTTACATTCGATTTTTATGAGTTTAGATTAAAACTCGTGATTTGTACAGATTGTATATAGAACTATTATACATATATTATTTAAATAAATTGTACATATATATATTTAGGTGTACATATATATTTTAGTGATTGTTATTTAGTAAGTTATTGTATTTGCTTTAGTTATTTTTCACTTTCTTTAGAACTTAGAACGGCCAACGGAGCCGCTAAACCCGTCGGAGTGAATTAATCCAAACGGCTTGGGTTAATTAGACAACCCCGGACCGGGTTCACTCTTCCAGTTGAAGAGCGGTCAATTTCACCTGTCAACACATAGCTCCACGCGAAAACGTCGGGGAAATCCTTCATGAGCTTGACCTAGTCTTGCTTGACCTCTGGATTGAGCGTATTCAATAATTTGATTACTTTCGGCTTCTCCTCAGTCTCAATGTTGCAATATTCAATATCTTCTTCGTTTGTGGTGATCTTGGGATTTCTATCCACATCATTTTCGTCAAATAGTTTTTCCAGTGGCACTAACCCTTTCGGGATGATGTTATTTTTCAGTTGTACCATGTCCCTTCCCGCTATCTGGTTCTTGAAAGGGTCGTCACTACCACGTGCATTTTCACTCCCATCTCTGTCGTAGCAACATTCATGATCAATGTTTTTATTAGCAAACTTGTCGCTCATTTGGAGAAACCTCTCCACCTGTTTGTCGTCTTCAAACACCTGCCAATATTTGATATTATCAGGTACTGTCGGCCTGTGCTTGACTTTGATTTCATATCTTTTGTTGGAGAATATGGGAATTTTGAAAACCGAGGCGGAGGTGGCCAATGTGTCAACGATCTAATTTTTCCCCCTCGGGACAACCGACTGATTATACTCCGAGAACTCCTTGAGGAGGTCCAACACCAAGTTTTTGTATGCTCTCAACATGGGTTGTTTTGCCTGATATATGCCTTTCACCTAGTTTATAATCAACTTAGAGTCTTCGTGCACTGCTATCTTCTCCGCGCCTAATTCCTCTAAAACCTTTAGGCCCAAAATCAATGCCTCATACTCAGCCATGTTGTTTGTACAGTCAAAAGCGATTTTGTACGAGCAGAGCTTTGAACCCACTTTAGGGGGGTTTATCCATACACCGACCCCATCCCCTTCTTTGTTGACCGTGCTATCGAAACTCATGTTCCATATCTCATTCTCCACGTGGTTTCTCGGGTTAGTGCACTTGGCTACTTGTCACGCAGATTCATCATCGACGGTCATAATAACTATCGTTTCATCCTCTTCAAAACCGAGGTCATTGTAGAATATGGAGGAACCTACCTCAGTGTCGATGGAGTAGATAGGATGGTTATTTGGCTGCGTCTTACTGCTTACCATGTATTTCAATAGCACTTTTCTGTACAATCGTCTATCCTAGCCAAAGATAGCAATGGTGGCGTACGACATGTCCATTTGCAGAGTCCCCTTTAACTTCGCAACCCACGACCTGGACAACAACATACCAAACATAGGGGGTATGTCTACCATGACCACGTCCATAAATATGTTCTTTGAAGGGATTTGGGCCAATGAAATGACTAAATCCTTGATGAGACCCAAGCACTTGACTTTCCTTCAATCAAAATAAAAAAGGTCCTTATAGGGCCTGAACCGAACTCGTCCATGATTACCTTTGGCATGAGGTTATGGGACGCGCTAGAATCCAACATGGCGTTATGCAGGTTCATGTCATGGATCTTCAGACTGACGTAGAATGGGGGAACATCCTTAGTATCGCTTGTCTCCTCAACGCGTGGACCAAACAAAATAGCACGATGATTGTCTTGCACGTTCAATGTATTGGGGGTCCCTCCCATTCTTAGAATTTTAATAATATTCTCCCGATACTCACCCTTTCTGATAAGTTTGTTTAACGGGACAAAGATTTTGATTTTATCCATTTCATGCTCAAAGTTAAAAGGGGGACAAGCTTTCTCTACCTCTTTTCCACACGCTTCCTTGCCTGTTTCCAGTGCTTTCCTCGGGGCCTCATCCTTTGAATTCACCTTCTCAGTTGCATCCTTGGTCAGGTTGTCGAGCTTCTTTCGACTTGTGGAAGGAGTGTCCTCCGGAGGTTTCCTTATGGGATTTGTCTACTGCGGCTCGGTAGACACTTCCTTGCTCCTTTGGTTATATTTCTTCTGAAATTGCATGATGGCATTCTGATAATCCTTTATGAAGTCTTCTTTCTCCCAGGACAACGCGTCATCTGTTTCCCCAAACTATGCATCATCCATCTCCAGCATAAAATCGTCTTTTTTGTTCATGTACCGATCATGTTCGCCTTTTATCAGAAACACACGTGGGTTCTTTTCGTCGCAACAATGCAGTTGGTCTTCAAACATTTGATCGAAGTCTTCGTCCGCGTAGTTGTTTTGGAATGGAGGCCTTCTTTGCTGGTCCCCTTGATCTCTTTGCTCCCTTTGTTCCCTCTATCTGATCTGAGGAACTTGACCCCTCCTAAGATTTTGATTTATGTGCTGTGGGTCGTTTTTCTCTCGGGCAACAGGTCTGTTTCCCATGGAAATTCTCTCCATCAGTTTCTCCATCATCTTCATCATCAAGTCGAACTTGTCATCCGAGGACCAAGATGTCGATGGTTGTGTGTCTCCCTGGGGTCTCTTATCACCTCTGTTAAATATCTATTTGATCTTCCCCGACACCATCATATTTACCTCGACTTTGATCGCGTCTCTCATCATTGCGTTTAGATTTGATGATCTTCTTTCTCTCAGAAGCAGGGCGAAATCATTGTTGAAAGAGTCTGCATATCTTAGCTGCGCGACTCCAGTGGGTGGCTGAACTTCTGCATGGATTGAGTTGTAAACTCTCATGAAACGGGCTGAGAATTCTTGCACTATTTCCTCCAGCGCCCTCTTCATATTATTATACTGCGTCAACAACTGTAAGGGGTTCTTCTTTTCTCCCCATCTCATAATGAAGGCCGCTTCGAATGCGACAAAGTCTCGAATACTTGTTTGTCGTAAGGATTTGAACCACTTCCTCACCTCCCCTGCAAAACTCTGCATGAACAACCTCATTTTCATGTCTGCATAGTCTACCTCTTCTAGATCGACGAAATCATTGAACCAATCGAGATGATTTGGGGCTGAAACGTTCCCTTCAACATCGTAGAGCTTAATCCTATGGTTGTAATTCTGGGGCAAATCATGCAATTGGGTGGGCAAAATGAGGGTGGCAAATCTGGTGGCCGTGGCTCTAGGTAGGTTAAGGATTTGGGGGATATTACTAGGTATCATATTTTGAAATCTCTTATGGTCGAAAACTATTTCATCCAAGTTGGTTTTCGACTTAAACATGAACAAGGTTTTCTCGAACAATGCGTTAAACTCGAGGTCGTCGATGGTTTGCATGCCATATTTGGGAAAGGACAAACTCCTATCCAGGTAATAGAACATGTCCGATGCTTTCTCCCTGGTCCTGGGTAGAAGTTTCTCGGGATCACACACATGCTCTACAGGGTTTGGATCAGTATTTGCTCTGGTATAGATCGTTTTCGGAGCCAAGATTCCTGAATCATGCCACTTGGTGCTACTGGTATTTTTGACTGGAGTCGCCAGGGTAAAGGTTTCAGCTAGCATAGATGTTTGTCCCTCTGTTACCCTCATGGGTCAAACTATAATGTTAGTCGTTCTCCCAGGGAAAATCTATTCAATTTTGTTCCTTGACAGCAACGCCAGAAAGTTAGCACTTTATAAATCTGTTCGGATGATAAACAAACGACAAAGGTAACTATTTCAACCAACTTTGAGACCCAAAACTAGCCTTTCCGACCTGGAGAGGGCTCTCTCGGGAGACTTTGTGTCAATACTGGATATGGATTTAAATGATCAGCTAGATTTAACACTGTTAGACAATGAGTTCTGGTTCTATTGGCGCAAGAAAGTAAGACCTTGGGCTATGGAGTCGAATTAAGGAAGAAATGGAAACAAATGGCTCAATAATTGAAACTTGAGAGGATAAAGGCTAAGCGAGCAACAATATTCAGTTCAAAATCGTTATGTGTGGTGGGTAGAAAAAACACAGAGTAACTCGGAGCATCGCTGAGGATGAATCCAGAGCTAACTTTCAGAAGAAATATGTTTTGTGTAAATGGCGCGAACAAGGGGCGTTGTGCAGCGAATCTCAGGTTTGAAATTTCGTTCTGATTTAGACAGAAAGGATATGAACAAAGAAAATAGGAAGTACGTACGCAAATAAAGGAAAACAATATATCCAACTGCTACAATTATAATATTTTCATCAAAGTTTCGGGACTTTTGCATTAAATTTTCAATCGGGCTCAAACTACATTCAATAAACACTGTCTATACTAATTTTTCCAACCAACCTGGCTTACATCGAAAATATGAAATATGTAGGTGAGGGCGCCGCTTGGGCTACCATTCTCTTCTAACTAATATCTCTAAAATCTAGGAAACTGATTGTCTGCGCTAAATGACTCTTCGCATGATGCTTTTCCAAAAATAGACAACAAATACATCTGGCTACATCATGATTGTTTATAATCTGTCATGGGGATTCGATTATCGATCAGGTCTTGTCATGAGAGAGTGATGTGTCAATGCTTTCCTTCGATCATACATCTGAACGGATAAGTGTTTTTCAGAGTCCCGCTATCTACTGTAACGACTTTGATTTCTGTCGTGCGCTAATTTGTTGGGAATGTGCGCGGAAAGTGGTTGTTGACTGTCCTGGCCATTATCAGAAATGACAAAATGTTTTAGGGCGATGTCTCCTTCAAAACTGTCAAGATTTTCTTTCTGTTTGCGGATACAGGAATGAACTCAGTTAATCTTGTTTCTTCTACGCGCCGGTGAGAGCCGTGCAGTGTTTTTCAGAGTCCCGCTATCTACTGTAACGACTTTGATTTCTGTCGTGCGCTAATTTGTTGGGAATGTGCGCGGAAAGTGGTTGTTGACTGTCCTGGCCATTATCAGAAATGACAAAATGTTTTAGGGCGATGTCTCCTTCAAAACTGTCAAGATTTTCTTTCTGTTTGCGGATACAGGAATGAACTCAGTTAATCTTGTTTCTTCTACGCGCCGGTGAGAGCCGTGCGAGCTTTCTCTTCGGCTGCTTCACATCCTCTGAAATTCTTTGCATACCTTTATTCTTATAGCCTTTGTGTTTTTCACAGCTGTACGATTGTATCCTGTGACTCTTTGATCTATCTCTTGATCCACTTCATGTTTCCTTTGCGGCCTTGCGCTGCTGACACTTCAATAGTCTTTGTTGCTAGCTGCTGTCTTAGTTCCCTCTTTTCCTGGTAAAGTTTGGCGATAGCTAGTTTCACCTGTTTCAACTGTTGATATGGCTCTTGAACATTAGTACCTGTAACATCCATCCTCCTTGTTCTGATCCCACTTTCTCATCTTGTACCTTCAACAAGTTCCAGCTGAATAAAACGCATAAGTAATTCTTCGGCAACTGATCTTGCGCGTGACTCATTTGGGACTCGGGTTTACCCAACCTCCTTGTTATTCCTTGGCCTGTGCCTTCTCTGAGGTATCTGTTGTTGGGGAGACAGGGCTACTACAGTCTTTACTTCCTGCTCAAGTCATTCCACTCCAATTTCCGCGTAGTGTGATATCATTTTTTTGCGGGTAAAGAGAAAACTCCCTTTGGATCCTTGAGGGTGCATGTTGTGAGTGAGAATGAATCCCAGTCGCTTTGGGGCTAGGGCCTGGCGATTATGCTACTTCGCACACCCTTTATTATGTTTTGGGGGGTCTCCATGGAGTGAATACTATTTATCTTGTGTGCGGTGGATCCAACAAATGCCCAAGGTGAAGAATTAGATCAACCTGGGCTTGCGAGAAAATTTACAAACAATGTGTGGCCCTGATTTCACGAATAAAATGGGTGCAGAGAATGTAAAATTTATAATAGATCAGGTGGAAGGAGGAATTGTGCTAAGGAACACTGAATTCATGGCGACTAGATGTTTCGAATCGAACTACAAATTTTCCATATCACATTCCTATGTGTAGAGTACATGCGTTAAGGGCTGCAAGGCATACGTGATACGAACGTCATGATTTTTCATTCTCCAAGCCTTCTTAATGGGATGATAATGGTTACTGCAGTTGCCAACGCGACTTCTATTAACTACTTGACTCGACCTGGGGCACGTAGAGACTCCCTTTTAACAGGACCCGACTCTCTGGGAACAACATACCCATACCATTTACACATGTTTCGAATCTGACATCCCTTCCCATTTCCAAAAGCCAACCTGCCACTTGCTGACTTCAACCCTTATGTTGTTAAGTACCCGACCTTACATACCTTGACATATAAGTCATGACTCGACTAACAATGACCCTAACTGAAGGAAAAATGGCAGTGCTATCACCACCCACAAGGACCCTTGACTCACTCGACACTACTTAATTTTTTATGATATTCAGTTATCTAGGGCATTGACCCCTGTGTTAATTCATAAACACTCGCTCCTTCTCCCTAGTGCACCCGATCCAGGGGTCCAACTAGAAACTATGACACGTCGACCTAACTTGGCATGCCACCAACATGACATGTCATAGCTTAACTTGACACCAGGTTAACATGCCATTAACACATGGTCAATGACGTGTCACGACACGTGCAATTGACATCATCACGTCCTCTCGTCTCATACAAAATTCTACTCCAAAACTCCAATTTACCTTGACAAGTGGCACCTCATCCTCTTGATACATGGACCAACCACCGCATGACACATGGACTAATGTGGCACTATACGTCGTCATGGGGCATAATTACTCATCCAATCAAGTGCTAACACCTGTCTACTGCTCGTTGGTCGACTATGTCATATTGACGTCATTAGCACACGCTCTATCTTCCCTCCACTTGCAAATTAACAAGGCAAGGGATGGAACTCTTCCCGAAATCTTTCCCAACCAGACATCAAGATATCAGGAAAGAAAAGGAGAGGAAAAAGATCTTGGGAAAACTCTGGTGGTTTGAGGGTCCGATACTCTGAGGCAACAAACTCCCTCCTAAGCTTACGCTTAGTTATCTAATGACCCGGTTAATCGTGGCTCCACCTCTGGTTCTAAATCATTTGTGACAATCAAATGCTGACGTTCAACCTCCCCGTTGATCCAACGAACATTGATTCTCACCAACTAAGATAGGTAAAACTCGATGAACGAAGGATTAATTCGAGACTTGATTGTCCCACTATCATTCTATCATTTCCAGATTTAGTCTACCAGAGTTTAACATGCTCCTTCGACTCTTAGACCCTTAATAAAGCTTTAAAGACTTGCAAACTTACTTTTTAGAAACGGGGACAACACATGATAAATAGACTATACCGATTTCCCCACTCACAAGCATTACAATTAGTTTTATTTCCGAATAAAAAGAGGAAATTGACTTCATACCATTCAACACAAATTTAACCTTTATCTATCACATCAAGCCATTATGGAAAATGTTTGACAACACAGGTATTCCAATAGAGGACGAACACCTTCAGTAAC
>CBVK0102042288.1:0-19373 GCA_900067695.1 Picea abies
CTTCCTATTTGTAGGGGACTTTGGCTCCTTTCTCTGAGGTTCCAGCCTCCCCTATTTTCCATTGGTTCTTATCCCTATTAGGACTCGAGTCCTTTGCACCTTTGGCTTCTATCTTCTTTGTAACTGGAAGTTTTGGGGCTTCACCCTATAAAATTTGGTGGAGACAACTCCATTGGTGCTCCTGGAATTTCAAAAAATCGGCCACATGTCCAAGTGGCAGGGCTTGAATCAGACTTAGGAATTCAAAGAAGGACCTCTCTCCCCGGAATATTTCATCATGAGGTGAATCCTCGTGTTCATATCTCTTCAAGCCACAACTTGCTAGGTGATTTCTCACAACCTTACTAGGGTCATGATTCTTGAACTCAATATCCACCAGCTTCATTTCTTCTAAAGACGTAGCCTCGGCTTTGGCATGGCCAAAATCTAACAAGGAATATGCACCAATATGAATAGGGAAGGGTGGCCATACCTTTTTTTATACTCCTTTGAGCTCTTTGCTTATTCCGTCGAGCATAGTCTGTCTGGTGATCTCGCAACACAATAGATTATCTATCAAGAATAGCAGTAGAGCATATGGAGGAACAGAGGTGTCAAAAACCCTGATATATGGAAATTCTACCTCTAGATACCAATCTACCATACTACTTAGGTTGGACGCGACGCTATCTGAAATCCTGGGAGGCGGCTGGCCAAAGATGGCGACATGCAATGGCACCATAACCTAGTTGAAGATCTCGTAGATGAATTCTTTGGCCTTATCCTCCCAAATCTTCAAGTGGTAGACATCAATAGGCTCTGTATTAGATGGAGCCTAGCTCCAATTCATTAGTGGGAAGGGTGTCATAAAGCAGATGGAATCCATGATGTAAGAAGACATAAAGAACAAAGTTGCTTTCTTACTCACATTTTGTGCTCAATATTCGGTAATTCGACTGGTCAGACTATTGGACAACAGTTTGGCCTAGTCGAAGGAGAAACCCTCAATGATTGTATGAATGAGTGGCACCCAAGGGAGGAAAAGATGGGTAGTGTCTTCCTTCCCATACAACCTGCAGGTCATCATCGCTATGTACTTGACCTGTGGATCCAAGGAAGAGATTGAATAGATATCGATAGTGTCAGCTCTGAATTTCGTGGGGTGTGAGACCCAATCTTTGATTAGATCGGATAAACATTTTGCATACTGCTCGCACTCCTTCTTCTTGAAACCTTCTAGAAATTCGGCATTGTGAGTAAGGTTCGGCGTGGGTGACAATTTATACATTGCCCACAAATGTTCTGGCCTGAAAGTACCAATCATCACCTTATGTTCGCTGATAATCGTCCTGGTCGGGATGTCCACATGGTCCAGCACCCACCTTGAATTTCGCGGGGTGTGAGACCCAATCTTTGATCAGATCGGACAAACTTTTTGCATACTGCTTGCACTCCTTCTTGAAACCTTCTAGGAATTCGACATTGTGAGTAATGTTCGGCGTGGGTGACCGTTTATACATTGCCCGCAAATGTTCTGGCCTGAAGGTACCAATCGTCACCTTCTGTTCGCTAATAATCGTCCTGGTCGGGATGTCCACATGGTCCAGCACCCACCTGATCATATCACAATAGGGAAGAAGCTGGGGCCTCGCCGCTATTTTGTGCATCTTTTCTTGAGCAACGATTTTGTATTTGGTTGATAAATCATCCTTCTCGTTGTCGCTAGAATCATCTGAATAGTTTATCGACTCGGATTGCAGGATGTTGGAAACGTATGACCATGTCTTGATAGAATTAATACTTTCAGGGCGAGGTATCGGAAACAACGTCTGAACCCTGACTTGAACTCTCGGCAGCTGACCTGGGCATTTTTCGTGGAGCCATGATAGTGAAACCTGCAACTGGACCACCTGTCGAAAAGATTGAAAATCACAAACAACGGTTAACCTGGTAAAATGGTTCTGTGTGCAAATAGAAATGAGAACTAAAATAATGAAGGAAAAACTCTCTATCTTGGTCATTTAAACCCTTGATGTCCTTGCGAACAGAACGGTCAAATTGCTTAATAGAAAGATTTAGAAGTAAAAACGAGATCCTACTATCTGTCACCTCACTGCAGTTCAAATAAATGCCATAAATGTTTGACGAGTCATAACACAAAAAAACGCAAAAGCATTTAAAACTTACACCATAGACGGTGCGTGTTAAAGGTTGCTTAATGCGTCAATTAATCCAGTTTATCTCCTATAATTAAGTGTGTTTTAGTCTTTAATCCCCCCTTTTCGGCGTTCACCATATCGGAAGATTTCACTCCTAGCCTTTGAGCCCCCAAAACCCGAAATCGCGATGAAAGATTTCACTCCTAGCCTTTGAGCCCCCAAAACCCGAAATCGCGATGATGCGATTTAGTTGATTACTCGTGATCTGACTTAAGCTCTTAATTAACCCACGCTTAATTAATGAATATCGCAACTTCGCAACTCAGAGCTATGAAGGTACTTCTTTTTGGGAGAGCGATCGCCGAGTCGCGAAATCCCGACAGTTCTTAACTAAGGTTTAAAGTGATTTACTCCTGACACTAACCTGGGTAAACTTTAAAATCGTTATCGCCACTTTGCGTGTTGGGATACCAGGGACAGTGGGTAGCGTCACGAAATAAATGAAATCCTGAAACTTTCTTTTTGGTCTTAAGTATAACATCTCACTTATTTAGAAGAAGGTGGCTCCAACATAGGCTCCAACTAGGGATCTCACCTCCTCGCGGGATGAGAAGTACAGTAGACTGAGTGCCTGTATGGGAAAATGGAGTCATCAGTTTGCTTTTGAGAAACTGGTTGGGAAAGAGGATACAGAGAGAACCTTGAGGTTTCAAAATTAATTATGGAAAGCTTACAAAACCCGGAACACTTTCTAAGCTCAGCCGCAGTCCACGGTAACTTTCCCTTCCTCGACACTGAAATAGGGTCTACTTAAGACTGTCCAAACAAATCTTAGGAAATTCAACAGGTCCTGTAGATTTTGGCTTGCACCAAAACAAAGTAAAATCCATGCTTAATCAAGGAGATCTGCAATGAACCTGAGATGTAGATCCAGTTTCGAGAAAGCTAATTACCAGAGCATAGTATGATTTATGTATGACATCCTTATAGATATCTTAGACATTGCTTCACTGCCAGCGAGCCTGTTCAGTACCCCGATGAAGTTGTCTGGTCCCCTTTATTGAATTTCCTTTCGCCACTTCAAAAGGTAATTATGCATTTAAATGTTGAGACGAGGGCAATCATTTTATGAATTTCCTTTCATCATCTCTTTGGACTAGATGGGGGAAATCAATTATGAATTTCCTTTCAACATCTTCCTTGTATTTTATTTTTGGAAAATGAAGTGGGGCAATCAATTTGTATAAATTATACTAGGGGTGATATCTTTGTAAAATTCATAACAGAGGCCTGTCGACTTGCTTTGAGTGCTCTGGACGAACTTTCTCTTAACCTTCTCTACACCCTAGTCTGCAGAGGAAAAAAAAAGGGGGGGGGGTGAATTTATTTTCAGGGGTCTTATTTTGAGAAAGACTTAACCATTTGAACATTGTTAAAATACCTAAGAGAGTTATTATCTGCCTACGCATGGCCTTGTTTATCAAGGGACTGAGGATCTGTGAAGACCATCTCACTTCCGGAGATGTTCGCCAGTTTCCTGAATTGAAACAGAATATCTTTTCCTCTACGGATGGTATGGGCAAGTGTCAAAGCTTAAGGAGAGAGGACCAAGGGTGAAAAATGGAAAGAGAGAAGGCTATGGACCTCAAAAAACCGGACATTAGCATGCAATCCTGACTCAAGTGAAAACATCATACTTGTGAGACCACTACTGCATTTATTTGATATTCATTCGAAAGCCCAAATACTTCCGAAATTCATCTCTTTGCCTTACCACTTCATTTTCTTCTTGAAAAAATATTCTTTGTCACCTATTTCGGGTGGGTCAATTTCCGGATACCTGACCATCCATTTCTCTTTTCGCAGTTTTGGATGTAATTTGGAGGCATGTATGAAACAACTAAAAGAGTATCAGGTCTTCAAGATTTATGGGATTCTGGGTGTCAAAAATTATGTCTCTACTTCTAGGANNNCAAAAATTATGTCTCTACTTCTAGGAAATCAACAACCTATTTTATTCAAGGTGAAAGTGAACTTACCGAAAAATTTTATGAAAAGAAAAGAGAAAACAAATTGGTATATAAAATGGAGATTTGGAACTCATTTATTGCATATAGTACTTTAAATAACACCCGTTGACAGGGGCTCTGAGAATTTCACCACCCAAATTCTCTAACAAAAGTGAATTCTTCCCTTCAGAAGTTGATACTTTGAACGGTCCGTACCAGATATGATCAAATTTACCATGTTTTTCCAAATCTTCCCTCCTAGCATCCCATTTCAAAACCAAATCGTTGGGGAGGAAATCCCTATTTTTGGCTTTACAATCGAACAACATTTTCATGTTGTCCTGGTATTTATGCATCCTTATGTTCACCTCAGTCTTGCGTTTTTGGACCTTGATCAATTGATTTATTCTTCTTGTGATGTGGTTTGGCTCTTGTCTCTCATCTTGCCAGAGCTTCATTACAGGGAGCACCAAATTTATAGGTAAAACCACATCAGTCCTGTACACCATTTGAAAAGGAGAAGTACCAATGGATTTCTTCATACCTATCCGATTTTCCCATAAGGCATATTTTAAGTGTACATGCCAAGATCTTTTGTTTTCGCTCAATACCTTCTTAATTATGGTAATCAAACTTTTATTTGATGATTTGGCTAACCCATTACCTTGAGGGTAATATGTATTGAATTTCCTTTCACCACTCCAAACTGTAATCTTGCATTTAAATGCTGAGAGGAGGGAAATCATTTTATGAATTTCCTTTCATCATCTCTTTGGACTAGATGGGGGCTATCAATTATGAGTTTCCTTTCACCATCTGTCTTATACTTTACTTTTGAAATGTGGAGTGGGGGCAATCAATTTGCATAAAATATACCAGGGGTGATATTCATGTAATATTCATTACAGAGGCTTGTCAACTTTCTTTGAGTGCTCTGGACCAACTTTCTCTTAACCTTCACAACATCCTAGTCCGCGGGAAATTAGGGGAGAATTCATTTCTAGGGGTCTTCTTTTGAGCAAGACTTAACCATTTGAAACTTGTTAAAAGACCTAAGAGAGTTAGGATCCACCTATGCATGGCTTTGTTCAGTAGGAGACCGAGGAGTCATGAATGTCGGATTACTTTTTGAGATTCGTTCGCCAATTTCCTAAATTGAAGCATAACCTATTTTCCTCTGTGGATGGTATGGGAAGGTGTTAGAGCTTAAGGAGAGAGGACAAGGGATGAAAAAGGGAAAGAGAGAAGGCTATGGACCTCAAAAACCCGGATGTTATCATGCAATCCTAACTCTAGGAAACTTGTCCCCCACCTTTTTTTTTATATAAAACATGTCCGGTGAATACATCGTACTTGTGAGACCATTTCTATGTTTTAAGTGTTGTTCATTTGAAACCCAGATACTTAGGAAATTCGTACCTTGGCCTTACCACTTCATTCTCCTCTAAAATAAAAATATTTGTCACCTGTTTCAGGTGGGTCAATTTCCTGATACTTGACCATCCCTTTCTCCTTTTGTGGTTTACGCTGTAATTCAGAGGCCTGTATGAAAAAATAGGAAGAGTATCAGGTCTTCAAGATTTATAGGATTATGTGTGTCAAAATTTATGTCTCTACTTCTAGGAAATCAACAACCTGTTTTATTTGCGATGAAAGTGAACTTACCGAAAAGTTATATAAACAAAAAAGAAAACACAAACCTGTATATACAATGGAGATTTGGAACTCATTTATTGCAAATAGTGCTTTAAATAACGCCCGTTGACAGGGGCGTTGATGGTTTTACCGTCCAAATTCTCTAACAGAAATGAATTCTTCCCTCTAGAAGATGAGACTTTGAACGGTCCATATCAGATATGATCAAATTTACCATGTTTTGTCGAATCTTCCCTCCTAGCATCCCATTTCAAAACCAAATCGTCGAGGAGGAAATCTTTGTTTTTGGCTTTATGATCGAACAACGCTTTCATGTTGTCCTGGTATTTTTGGAGCTTTGTTTCCACCTCGGTCCTGCGTTGTTGGACCTCAATCAACTGATTTATTCTTCTTGTGACGTGGTTTGGCTCTTCTTTCTCATCTTTCCAGAGATTCATTACAGGGAGTGCCATATTTATAGGTAATACCACATCAGTCCCGTATACCATTTGGAAAGGAGAAGTACCAATGAATTTCTTCGTACCTATCCAATTTTCCCATAAAGCATACTTCAAGTGTACATGCCAATATCTTTTGTTTTCACTCAACACCTTCTTAATTATGGTAATTAAACTTTTATTTGATGATTTGGCTAACCCATTACCTTGAGGGTAATATGTTGTGGAGTGGCCCAATACGATGTTATATTTTTGGCAAAAGTTGACCATTGCCATAGACTTGAATGCCTGGGCATTATCTGTCACTATCTTTTGGGGATAGCCAAATATGGACAGTATGCTCTCTTCCAAGAAATCTATCACCACCAAATCGGTCACCTTCCTAGTGGGAATAGCCTCCACCCATTTGGTGAAATAATCTGTGGCGGTGAGGATCCATTTGTGTTGAGCGCTGGAATGTGGGTTGATTTTGCCTATAAAATCTAACCCCCATTGTTGAAAAAGGGGCTTTGGTTTTGACAAGAACCAGAGGTAGCGCCAGGAGCTTCTATTTTCCTGCAAACAACTGGCAAGGGTTACAGGCTCTGACTTTGATGTTGACATCTAAGAAAATTTTAGGCCAATAATATCCTGCCCTTAGGATTTTATAAGTTGTTTCCCTCCATACGTGATGCCCTTCACACACTCCTTCATGGAATTTGTTTATGACCCCCTCTATTTTTTATTCTATCAAACAAACCAATAGGGAACCTAAGGGGTCCTTCCAATACAGTTGACTTTCGGATATGCAATACTTCACTGCATGCAGCTTCAGTGTCCTGGCCTTAGCTAGAGACAGATCGCTAGGGTATTTCAGGGTCAGTAGGTAGGACACTATATATTTATACCAATCTAAAAGGGAAAACTTCTCTTCGATTCTGGAGATAGCTATTTGGTCGTCGGGCTCATTTACGTCTCCATGTCCTTCGTATCCTTGCAGGTTATTTATTACAAGCACTTTGAAATTTGATTCCGCCAAGAGATTAGCCAGACTTTGTCCCTTTACTAGTTTCGTCGGTTTTACCTCTAGGTCGAACTCTTGAATTTTAGCGAGCCACCGAACCCTCTTTCCATCACTATCAGGATGGACCAATATATCCTTCATAGAACTGGTGGGAATGTATGCGATTACCTTGGAGTGTAGCACGTAAGTTCTAAAAGCCTTCAAAGCCTTAACCATAGCATACGCCTGTTTCTCCATTATATCATATCTCAATTCAACATCTCTAAGACTTTTACTAAAAAAGGCTATTGGTTGCTCGAAACCCTCTTCATTCTTATGGAGGGGTAATGTCGCCACTGTGTGTTCAGAGGCGAATGAGAAAATTAGGAAATTCTTTAGGTAATCAAGGCTTGCTAATACAGGCGCTTCACTGATAACTTTCTTGATGTGTGCAAACGATGCTTTAACCTCTACCATCCATTTCACTTCGTTGTTCTTCTTGAGCATATCTGTAATCAATTTCACGATTTCAGCAAAGTTTGGGATAAATCTTCTCAAAAAATTTATTTTTCCTAAAAATGACTAAATTTCTTTTATATTCCTAGGAATATTTATGGTGTCTATAGCTTCGACCCTTTTAGGGTCGATTTTAATTCCGTCCCGAGACACAATGTGGCCCAAGAGTTTACCTTCCTACATTGCAAAGTGAGACTTCTTGGGGTTTAAAGACAAACCAAATTTTTGACATTTTTCAAACGTTTGCTTCAGGTGTAGCAGATGGTCTTCGTTGGATTTGGAGAAGACAGTTAGGTCGTCGAGGTAGATGACCACGAATTTATATTTTTCACCGATGAAGGCGATGTCCATAGCGCACTGGAAGGTAGCACCTGCGTTCATCAGACCAAAAGGAATTTTTTCATACATAAATATGCCCCAAGGGGTGGTGAAAGTTGTTTTTTCTTTATCATGCTCGTTGGCGGAAATTTGATTATAACCAGAAAACCCATCGATCATCGACATCCTATTTTCCCTGACTACTTTTTCCAAAATGTGATCCATTTTGGGTAGAGGATAGTTATCTTTGAGAGAGGACTTGATTAGATTTCTAAAGTCTACGCACAATCTGATCTCCCCGTTTTTCTTCCTAACTGGGACTAAGTTCGCCACCCAGTTAGAGTACCTGAGAGGTACAATTATTTTACGTCTAACAGTTTTTTCACTTCTCTTTTGACCATAGGTACATGGATGATTTTAGGGGCTAAATTTCGCTCATGGGCTAATTTTTCATGGTTTTTCCAAAAATGAGATTCGCTATTTTAAAAATGATCTGCCCAAATTCTATAGGATAAACTTATTTTACCTTAAAAATCACCAAAATTTTATAAAAACTATATAAAATAGTTAGAAATTTGAATATTTTTACAAAAATATCGCCAAACATTTATAGTTGACATATGAAGAATTAGTAAGATTCGCCAAGGTTTCTACATTTTAAAATAAATTTTCATCCTTAAAATCATCCCTGCATAGGTAGTAAAATGGGGTTGATTTGTCTGAACTTCTGTCGGAAGGGATTAATACCAGGTTTCAAAGGTATTTTTTGCTCGATCACATAGGTGTCATAGGTTCTGAGCTCATCGTAAGACCATGCAAAGACATCTTTATACCGCCCGAGTAAGTCCTTATACTTGCTTTTTATCTCAGGAGGAAGATACTTTGATAACTTCACTATCCTAGGTTCTTTGGTGGTTCCCATGTCACAGTCTTCGACCTCCTCCGGTTGGGGCTGCAAGGTGGACTTCAGAGGCACGTCGTTTTGATATTAAAACCTTTCCAGGGGTATCAGGCCCTTAGGGATCTTATTACTTTTTAAAACTAGCAGGTGATGATTTGCAATTTTTTCTCGGAACTCTTGGGGTTCCTCCCCTTCCTGCATAATCCAGGTATGATCGTTTTGGTTTTCCTAGTCAATGTGGGTTTCGGAGAAATCATCCACCATTTCTAGGAACTTTCTGATCTGTTCTTCATCTTCGAAAACTTGTCAGTTTCATATGTTGTTTGGTATGGATGGTCTGTGTCTTACCTCTATGTGGTATTTTAATTTGAAAGCGGTAGGGGGTGCGAAAGTTGAAGCTTCTTTGGCCAGTGAATCGGCCTGCTAGTTTTCGGCTCGTGGGATGAAATGGACCTTTACCGATGAGAAGAAATTTTCCATTAGATCCCAGGCGCAATTTCTATAGGACCTCAGTCTCAGGTGCTTGGCCTGGTACTACCGATTTACCTGCTTCACAATTAGTTTAGCATCTCCATAGACCTCTAAGTTCCTTATGTTCAGCTTTTTAGCAGCTTCCAGACACAGGACTAGAGCTTCATATTCGCAAACATTGTTTGTGCAGTCTACGTCCCACTGTAGCCTATAAGAGAAGGGAACAACAAATTCATTTTCAGGTGCTACGAAAATCACTCCCGCACCTGCCCCTTCGCATGACGAAGCACCATCAAAGAACATTTTCCAAATTCCAGTGCTGTACACATTTTTAGCTATTTTTTCGGTTTTGATTTCATCAATGTCACTTTCTTCTGTACAATTATCTTCAGTATCATCGAAGGACAGAATACAATTTCCTAGGTCTTGATCGGCTATGTAAACAGGGTAATTGTTAGGATTATGTGGATCACTTATCGTATAAGCCAACCGTGTTTCCCTATTTAACCGTGTGAACTATCCACCAAAAACAGGGATTGTGGCGTAGGTCATATCCAGTAGAAGGGATCCCCCGAGCTTGGCTCCCCAAGATCTAGATAATAGTAAACCATACTTCGTGGGTACATTGGTGAAAACTACGTCCATCAGAACATTTTTCACCGGAATCTGGGCGAGAGTGACTACTAAATCTTTGATCATGCCCATGCACTTAACTCTCCTTGAATCGAAAAAGTAAAGATCTCCATAGGGTCTCATGCTTTCGAGGCCTAGTCTATCCATAATAGATTTGGGCATTACGTTATGAGAGGCCCCAGAGTCCAGCATGAAATTATGCAACAATCGATCGTGCACTTTCAAGGTAATATAGAAAGGGGTGACAGTATATCTGGCACCTTCAAAATGTGGACCAAAAGTGATATTAGGCTTGTCATCTTCCAGATTTATTATGTCGGACTGACTCTCCAAATCTGAAAAAATTATCATCTTGGTTATTTGTTTTCAGTACACAAGATTCTTTGCCAACTCAACCAAAGGTATGGGTATCTTGATCTATTTTATCTCACTTTCTAAGCAGAAAACTCCGCGGTTTTATCCGTTTCCTTGGCTAAAACATTGGATTCCTTCCTATCCACTTTATTTAGTAGCACTGTTTTATTTTCAGTGTTTCTAGTTTCGGGTGTCAGCGTTTTAGCTGCCTTATTTTTTCTTGCTTAGGCTTCGGTCCCTTTTACGTTCGTATTCTGCGAATTTACCCCTATGTTATTTCGCATTTCAGTCTCTTTCTGGATGGGCTCGTATATTTCTCCCCGAGGAAAAGTTTTCTTTGGTTGCGCAATCGACATAGGTTTGTTTCTAGGCCTTAGATTGTGCTTGTGCTGGAGTTCGGCCATTATGGTGTCGTCCATTCCTTGATAAGAAAAATTGTCAGCGTCGTTTGGGTTATTATTTTTGGCCGATGATTGTTCTATGTCCAAGGACTTCTCAGAATCTTCTTTGGTCAAGTGAGGTTGTACACAGTCGTCACCTAAGTTGTTTACATTTTCTTCCAAGTCTTCGAACTCTTGCGTATCATTCCCCCCTATAAAATTTTCATTTTTCAGAGGTGCTTGGATATTTTGGTCTTCATTTTTAATTTGTCTTGGTTGGAACTGAGGATTGGGATTTCTCCTGAATTCTCTCTTAATGAATTGATTAGCTTTGGATTGATCTAGCTCCATTCTCGAGATTTTGTTTGATAGTTCTTTTATTATCCTAGCCATGTCATCCATTTTTTTATCTGAGGATCTTCCAAATCCAGAGGGACCTGCTTGTTCTCTGAGACTTCTAGTTTCCATGTTTCCCATCTCACATTTTGTTTTCAATTTACTCGAGGCCATCATGTTCAACTCAATTTCCATAGCATCATCTTGCATTCGGAATAGGTCATCCCCTCTCCTTTCTCTTAATAGTAGAGAAAAATCTTGTTCAAAATCTCTTGCAAAAGTTACTTTGGCTACGGACTGGGATGGTTTAACTTCAACAACGATCTTATTGTATAACTTGTTAAATCTTTGGATAAATTCCATAACAGTTTCAGATCCCTTTTTCTTTAAAGACTTGAACTCGGTCAAATAGTATAAATGATCCTTTCTTTCACCCCATTGTTTAAGAAATAGGTCTTCTAGCGCATCGTAGGATATGATTGAACCTGGGGGCATGCTTTGAAACCAAGTTCTTACCTGTCCCTCAAAGGTTTGGAAAAACAATTGGGAATACACGTCCTCATGCTCGAGCCCTAGAATATCAGCGAATTGATCAAAAAAGTTGATATGGTCGGCTGCAGTTAGATCCCCTTCTCTTGTGAACTTGGGTAGGTTTTTCATATAGTTCTTAGGTAGATCGTGGAGAGCTACCGGAAGGACCAAGGGGGCGTATCTAGCGGCTACCTTGGTAAAAACCATGGGAGGCGGTTGTTGGCCTTGGCCTCCTATTCCCCCTGCTCCTCCTCCAGCGGCGACCATGGATAACCTAGGAGAGGAAATCAGTGCATTATAAAGAGGGTTGGCGAAGATTTAAAGAGACTCCCTAGCTTCCTCGAGGTGTAAAGGGGAAAAATTGGGAAACTTTTTACCAGGGGAGGCGAAAGATGAAAAAGGAGAAGAAGGTATACGTGGACTCGAATCCTCCAACTTGCAGGATATGTAAATGGGAGAACCCACCGGTGTCGAATCCATGAACGCAAAAAATTCTTCCAGACCTTGAGTGATGGAGGTGTTTATATTGGGAGTTGATGGGATATCGATAGGGATGAGCTTTGAGGCAGGCGTGTCGCCCTTCGTAACGAAAGAGGTCATCGGAGAGGTCTCAGTTTTGATGGCACTGTCCGATATTTTCCTGAGAGGAAGTTCTCGTGAGGATGAAGGTTCGAAAGAGGTATGATCTTTAGACTGATTGGACCTGGGTTGATAGGCAACCACGTTTTGTTTAAAAAGACCCCTTGGTCTTAGTATTTTTTCAGGGTCGGAAACTGGCACTGTCTGTTTGGAATCTGGGTTTTGTTTGGTGTTCTTCCGAAAGGATGCTAGCTTACTTAAGAGTGGAGTTGCCAAGTGAATGATGAAGGTTTAGCCTTAACAAGGTGTTCACTCTTTGTTCACTATCAAAAAATGAAACTTGGAAATGTCATTTTCTCAGGGGAAAGTGACTGCGATTCTCCGTCCCCGGCAACGGCGCCAGAAAGATGTTGGTCTTGAGTCTACAATTAACGCTATAAAGTGTAGAGTCTAAGCATCTGAAAAGAGTAAAAGAAAAGGAGGGAGACAACTTCGAGGGATGAGGCTATAGCCAATCTCTGAGCTTTCTTTGCCTAACTTTCGAATATTCTTGAATACTGATATCTCGTTCGATGGTGGACCATGAACGTTCGAGCTCTTTCCGGGTGATGGAAGTCTTAAGTATGGTATTAAAAAGATTCAAAGCGATGCTGGTTTGACCCGATGGGTCGGGTTTGATGTTGGGTTGCCTTACGACAGGTACAGTCATGGGGAGAATAGAGCTTTTAAAAGAGGGTTGATGTTTTAAAATTCTTATTTCAATTTTAGATTATACGAGGAAAATTTAGTGAAGCCAAATGAAGGGCTTAACAAAATCGAAGGCCATTTTCTGTAACTGAGTTAAAATATTGAGACAGAGTAAGAAAACATAGAGTTCTCAAGAATGTTGGGCGGCAATTTCAGAAGAATCCCACACTGTGGCAGAAGAAGAAGGGAAAAGAATACTTTGATGAAAGCATATAATATAGATATCCAACTAATTCACAGGTCTTGTACCTGCTAGTAGCCGATATAGAGGAAAACCTGTAAATAACTAGACAACTAGAGACTGATCACCACAGTAGAAGTTATACTAAATTGCAGCTAAAACATTCATCAAAGACGTATATGTAAAAAATGACATGAAACATGAAATAACATAGGAAAAACACATAACTCAATCTTGACGAAATATGGAGTCTTCAATTCGCTTTGTATTAATCCTGGCTCAAAAAAACTTTCTCTATTACAATCTATCACAAAAAAAATCCCTTTTCGTCTCTTCCTCGATGCCTATTTAAACAAAAATTCTGAACATTTAGAATTTTCATCGTTCTGGAAACTTGTCCTTACAAATAAAGAAAATGGAGAATTTCATCTCCTTATCTTTGTCTTCCCTTGTAAGGGAAGAGCATCTTCTTTCTCTGCTCTTCTGGCTCTAGAAATAGAATGAGTTGACAACTGTCATTATTTAGCACCAAAAACCTGCCCCTTCGCCTGCTCGATGCAAATGAAACACCTTTCCACCAACTGGGCTATTAACCTGGAAGGCTCTGTTTGGTTTCTTGCCTCAAAGGTGTAACAACTTTTCGCTAATTGCGGCAACCATTTCCCTACTTGTCGGTCTTTCGCGATGATGGAGCATAATTGTAAACTTGGTTGTACTAGCCATTTGTCCACTTGGGCCATATCGACCTGGCTTATCTGGGATATCTCCACTTGTTCCTTCTCCATGTTTTCTTTGATGTCCAACAGGTGTTTAGCTATATTGATTTTTCCCAGTGTCCTAGCACTACCTTCCTTGTCAAGGTCTACCAAACCTTTTCTTATCAAGGCAAACGTTTCCTCACAAGAATTCATCACTTCATTAGCTTTCCCCCTGCTTTCTGATATATTCTTCTCCCAGACCTTCAACAAGATATTTCCTCTAGTTTGTTATGCAATGGATAATTAGGAGCTGTTGACCATCTCTATCTTCATCGTAGCTATAACAGTGTCTTAGAAAGCGACCTGAGCTTCCCTGACTTCTCTTTCTCTCAAAGAAATATTTTCTAACACTTGATCTATCGTCTGGAAATGGTTTTGAATGGTTCCTACTTTTACAAGTAGGTTTTGTTGATCCGTTAATACCTTATGTCGGATTTCGGAAGCCTGGGATATGAACATTTTTTGTCTAAAACTTTATTCTCAGCCACATCCAATTTCAATTGTAACTCTATAATTTTTTGCCCCTGCTGGCTTACCTGCGTTTGGATAATTTGCACCAAATGGTGCACCTACTCGAGGTTGGATATGAGCTTCTCAATCTCTTGCAGATTGGCTATTCGGGCTTACTCAAGGATTTTGCTCACCTCGTCCCTAACATTCTCTTCAGCAGTAGCCACTTTAGCTTCTAACTTGTTGATTGAGAGGTTCTTTCGTTTCAACTGGGCCTTCAGAGTTCCAACTGAGTATTGATTTGTTGTAGCATAAGCCCCTAGTGTTCTTGCTATCTCATCTGCGAACTCTGCCTCTTTCGCGGCCTTTCCATCTGTCATGATTTTAAATTTTTTAGCCATTATGCCCTCCCTTTGATATAATCCTTGCCTCACCATGGTCTTCCTTTTTTTATCAAAGAAAAATTTGTTAGGAGTTTGCATCTCTATAGAAATGGGTGCCAGTTCTTCATTGAATATCCACCCCACATCGGGATCCCCCTTTATGAATTGTAAGGGTGTGATAATGGTGATCGGACTGCCAATTTCCTTGGATGGTTGTTTTGGGGTAGCATTTGTCACTGACTTGTTTGACATGAGCGGTAATGAGTCGCCCGACCCCTTCGAGGGCATCTCTGTTTGACCTTAGGCCTACTTACCCAGCGTACCCTTTTTGGGGTTTTGTTCCTGTTGGTAGGGGATTTTGGCTCGTCGTAGCTATAACAATGTCTTGGAAAGCAACCCGAGCTTCCCCGACTTCTCTTTCTCTCAAAGAAATATTTTATAACACTTGATCTATCATCTGGATATGGTTTTGAATGGTTCCTACTTTTACAAGTAGGTTTTGTTGAGCCGTTAATACCTTATGTCAGATTTCGGCGGTCTTGGATCTGAACATTTTTATGTCTAAAACTTGATTCTCGACCACATCCAATTTTGATTGTAACTCTATAATTTGTTGCCCCTGTTGTCTTACCTGTGTTTGGCTAATTTGCACCGAATGGCGCACCTTCTCGAGGTTGGATCTGAGCTTCTCGATCTCCTACAGATCAGCTATTCGGGTTTGCTCAAGGCTTTTTCTCACCTCGTCCCTGACATTCACTTTAGCAATAGCCACTTTAGCTTCTAACTTGTTGATCAAGAGGTTCTTTCATTTTAACTTGGCCTTCAAAGTTCCAACTAAGTATTGATTTGTTGTAGCATAAGCCCCTAGTGTTCCTGTTATCTCGTCTACGAACTCTTCCTCTTTCATAGCCTTTCCATCTGTCATGATTTTAAATTTTTTAGCCATTACGCCCTCCCTTTGATATAATCCTTGCCTCACCATGGCCTTCCTTTTTATATCAATGAAAAATTCGTTAAGAGGCAGCTCCTCTATGGAAATGGGCATCAATTCTTCATTGAAGATCCACCCCACATCGAGATCCCCATTTGTGAACTGTAAGGGTGTGATAATGGAAATCGAACAGCCGATTTCCTTGGATGGTTCTTTCGAGGTAGCATCTGTGGCCGGCTTGTTTGACATGAGCAGTAATGAGTCACCCAACCCCTTCGAGGGCATCTCTGTTTGACCTTGGGCCTACTTACCCGGCATACCCTTTTCAAGTTTTCCTTCCTGTTGGTAGGAGATTTTGGCTCCTTGCTTTGAGGTTCTGGCCTCCCTTGTTTTCTCTTGGTTCTTCTCCTTGTTAGGACTCAAGTCCTTTGAACCTTTGACTCTCGTCTGCTGTGTGACCGGAAGATTTATGGTTTCACCTTGTAAAATCTGAGGGAGACAATTCCACTGATGTTCCTGGAATTTAAATAAATTGGCCTTATCTCCAGGTGGCAAGGCTTGAATCTAACTCAGGACTTCCGATTAGGACCTCACACCCCGAAATATTTCATCATGAGGGGAATCCTCATGTTCATATCTCTTCAGGCCACAACTCGCCAAGTGATTGTTCACAACCTTACTAGGGTCGTGCTTCTTGAACTCAATATCCACTAGCTTCATTTCTTCTAAAACCGTAGCCTCGGCTTTGGCATGGCCAAAATCTAACAAGGAATATGCACCAATATGAATGGGGAAGGGAGGCCATACCTTCTTTGATACTCCTTTGAGCTCTTTGCTTATTCCGTCGAGCACAGTCTTCCTAGCGATCTCGCAACATAATAGCTTATCTAGAAAAAATGGCAGTAAAGCATATGGGGGGACAGAGGTGCCGAAAAACCTGACATATGAAAATTCTGCCTCTATATACCAATCTTCCATACTACTTAGTTGGTTGCGACGTTATCTGAAATCCTGGGTGGCGGCTGGATGAGGATGGCAACGTGCAATGACACCATTACCCAGTTGAAGATTTCGTAAATGAATTATTTGGCATTATCCTCCCAAAGATTCGAGTGGTAGACATGAATAGGATCTGTATTAGATGGATCCTAGCTCCAGTTCATTAATGGGAAGGGTGTCATGAAACAGATGGAATCCATGATGTAAGCAGACATAAAGAGCAAAGTTGCCTTCTTGCCCTCTGCACTCGATATTCGATAATTCGATTGGTCAAACTATCAAACAACAGTTTGGCCCAGTCGAAGGAGAATCCCTCGACAACTGTATGAATGAGTGGTACCCATGGGAGGAAAAAATGGGTAGTGTCCTCCCTCCCATACAACCTGCAGGCCATCATTGCTATGTACTTGAATTGTGGCTCCAAGGAGAAGATTGAATATATCCCGTTAGTGTCAGCCCTGAATTTCATGAGGTGTGAGACCCAATATTAGATCAGATTAGACAAACTTATTGCATACTTCTCGCACTCCTTCTTCTTGAAACCTTCTAGAAATTCAGCATTGTGAGTGAGGTTCAGTGTGGGTGACAATTTATACATTGCTCGCAAATGTTCTGGCCTGAAAGTCCCAATCGTTACCTTCTATTCGTTGATAATCGTTCTAGTTGGGATATCCACATGGTCCAGTGCCCACCTGATCATATCACAATAGGGAAGAAGCTAGGGCCTTACCTTTATTTTGTGCATCTCTGCTTGAGCGATAGTTTTGTATTTGGTTGATAAGTCGTCGTTCTCATTGTCGCTAGAATCATCTGAATAGCTTACAGACTCAGATTGCAAAATGTTGGAAACGTATGACCAGGTCTTGACATCATTAATACTCCACAATGAGGTATTAGAAACCATGTCTAAACCCTAACCTAAACTCTCAACAGCTGCCTTGGACGTTTTTCGTGGAGCCATCATAGAGAAACCTGCAACTGGACCTCATGTCGAAAAAATTGAAAAGCACAAAAAAACGGTTATCCTAGTGAAATGGTTATGCACGCAAATAGAAATGAAAACTGAAATAATGAAGGAAAAACTCTCTATCTTGGTCATTTAAACCCATGGGTGTCCTTGCCAACAGAACAGTCGAATTGCTTAATAGAAATATTTAGAAGTAAAACGATATCGTACTATCTGTCACCTTACCGTAAATTCAAATAAATGTCATAAATGTTCGACGAGTCATAACATGAACAAATGTAAAAACATTTAAAACTTAATCCATAGACGGTGTGTGTTAAAGGTTGCTTAATGTGTCAATTAATCCAGTTTAGCTCCTTTAATTAAGTGTGTTTTAGTCTTTAATCCCCCCTTTTCGGCGTTCACTGTATCGAAAGATTTCACTCCTAGCATTTGAGCCCCCAAAACCCGAAATCATGATGATGGGATTTAGTTAATTACTCGTGATCTGACTTGAGCTCTTAATTAATCCACGCTTAATTAATGAATATCGCGACTTCGTGACTCGGAGCTACGAAGGTACTTCTTTTTGGGAGAGCGATCACCAAGTCACAAAATCACGATAGTGCTTAACTAAGGTTCAAAGTAATTTACTCCTGACACTAACCTGGGTAAAATTTAAAACTGTTATCACCACTTCACGTGTTGGGATACTAAGGATAGTGGGAAGCCTCGCGAAATAAGCAAAATCATGAAACTAGATTTTTGGGCTTAAATATAACATCTCACTTATTTAGAAGAAGGCGGCTCCAACAGGAGCGATCGAAGAAGAAGTATACATTGAACAACCTCAAGGATTTGAAGTACATTCCATAGACACTCATGTTTGCAGACTAAAGAAATATTTATATGGACTCAAGCAAGCTCCAAGAGCTTGGTATGCCAGAATAGACAACTACCTAATGAGACTTGGTTTCTCCAAAAGTCATGCAGATCCAAATCTTTACTACAAAGTCGTGAACAATGCACCTGTGATTCTACTTCTATATGTCGATGATCTATTCCTAACAGGTGAATAGTCTCTCATCATACAGTGCAAAAAGGAACTAGCTTCTGAGTTTGATATGAAAAATCTTGGTCTCATGCATTATTACTTGGGACTAGAAGTATGGAAGAAGCGTGGTGAAGTATTCCTTGGACAAGGAAAGTATGCGATAAAGATTCTTCAGAAGTTTGGAATGATGGATTGCAAATCCATGGACACTCCTATGACCACAGATATAATAAAAGTGAGAGATTTAGATTCTAATCCAGTAGATCCATCACTATATCGAAAATTGATTGGGTCATTGATGTATTTGGTAAATACTCGACCAGATATTTGCTTTGTCGTAAACACACTAAGCCAGTTCCAGGTGGAACCTATGTCAGTGTTTCATGAAAACCTGCACAGGATATCTAGCTAAAGCAAGTACAAACAAAGCTTATTAAGAAAAGAAGAGAGATTCAATATGGAAGAATGAGAAAATATATTCACACTACTCCAATGAGTTGATGATTGATACATAGATCATGATCAATATGATACAATGAATGAATGGAATACACTCATATATAGGGCAAAGCATTCCATAATTAAGAAAATCAATCAAGCATTTAGCTTTCCTTAGGAATGCATGCATGCATAATAGTGATGGTAAAAATAGAAATTCTAAAATAGAACTAGTCAGTTAACTC
>CBVK0102042288.1:19381-36171 GCA_900067695.1 Picea abies
AAGAAAATAACAGTTGCTAGACAATTGTGTTCTTCACTGCAAGACGATCCTGTAAAGTCTGAAACTTCTACTCATTGAAAGTCTTCATGAAGATGTAGAAATCTTTATGGATCTGTTGAAGTCCTTTGGCAACCTATCGGGCCTTGTACTTCTTGATCCTGTGGACCCATCTGCACCTGAAAATATTCTTTTCTAGTGGACGTGGAACCAAATTCCAAGTCTGGTTATGTAGGATTGAGTCATACTCCTTCTACATGGTTGCTTGCCATAATGGATTTCCCACAACCCTATTGTAGTTATGTGGATCAGTAGATTGAACCATATAGCAATACATGGGCATTGCGGGTTCTGAAGTTGAAAGTACATGAGAAGGCTCCTCATGCTGAAATCGATTCATCCTCAAATCCAATGGATTCCTTGCAAGGTTGTCTACTGCCTGAAGTGTGGTATGTGCCTTCTTGGGCATCTGTTGAAGCTTTAGCGTTGGCTTCTTATATGGATGTACTACCTACTTATTTCCATGTACAGAATCTGATTGTATGGAATCATCCACGATGTCTGAAACTTATGGAAGAACAAGAGTATATGCATGTTGCACTGGAGGTGCATGCAAAGTACTCTCCTTATGTGTAAGTAGAATAGAGGAGTCATCGTCAGAAAACTTAGTGAATTTATACAACCTTGACTTGTGATCCACCTCAAAAATTGCAATGATGGAATTGTCATGCATGTCAATTATTGAAACTGAATATGATGTAAATTCAACCTTTTTACCTTTTTGAGCGATTTGATAAATTGAGAGAAGATTCATAGAAATCTTTGGAACATGTAAAACATTCTCAAAACTTCCATTATGGAGTTCCACTCTCCCTTCTCCTACTATTTCTACTGGAGTATCATCCCCCGTGAGAATAAGGGGTCTTGAGCATGGACTCAAGGAAGAGAAAACTTCCTCTTTTGTTTCCATATGATGTGATGCACCAAAATCTATAATCCATGAATCAGATGAGGAATTAATTGCAATAAGAGCATGATGATTACCTTTCTTAAGAGCAGGATCTTCTTCCTTTTTCTTCTTGAATCCCTATGGAATGAAGTTTCCAAGGTTGTTCTGCTGAAGTGTTTGTGCCATAAGATCGATTTGTTTCTTCATGCATGTGGATTCTTCATGATTTAGTTTATTGCAATAAGTGCACTGCTTTCCCTTCTTTTTCTTCTCGGAATCTGAAGAGTCTTTGGAACCTGAAGAATCATTAAAGGTTTTGGAATATCCCTCCTTCATGTTTTGTTTGAATGACCCTTTTCCATCATGCATGGTGAGTGCATGTGCTTTGGGATCTTTCATGAGCCCCATTTGTATGAGTTTTGTCTGCTCTTGTGTAAGAGACTCAATGAACTGAGCCAACGTAGGCATTTTCCAATTTGTTCCAAAAAGACATATGCCAGAATAGAAATTGGAGACATCTACAACGTATTATGGTCCTAGCTTGGCCAAGATTGTTAGAATAAGTTGTTTCTCTTGTGTAAACTTATCAATACCACATTCACCCAAGCTCAATAGAAAATATTTAAATTTAGTAAAAAAATCTTGTATATTATCAAAACTTTTAGGGTCTAAGGTATTCAACTCTACCTCAAGCATATGACCTCGCATCTCATCCTATGTTCCAAAGAGTACTTCCAGGGTGGTCCAGATCTCGTTTGGATTCTTGCATGCGGCAACATGAAACCACAGACCAGTGGAGATTAACTCAAGAAGTAGTCATGTGGCCTCATCCTTACGATTCGCCTATCTCATCTTCTCAATCGTTGATGTCAGTTTTGTTTTTGTTGCCATCGTCAAATTATACAGTCTTTTCCTTCTGAGTTGGAATTTTTCCTTGGGCTTCCAATCAAAATACTTGTATGGTGTGAGGATTACCACCAAGTTTGATTGTATAATAGTTGTCATTTCCATGTCTTCCACTATTTCTAAGAACCCCTAAAAAATTACTCTCAATTTACAAGTGAAAAATTAAGAAATTAAGAATTCGTATCAGTTTCAAGAGATGATCTTCCGGCTTACTTTCCAAGCAAACGGTGAGGAAAATCGCCAAGCGGTTGAAAACCCACTTCCAAAATGGTTTGATTTACTTCTCACATGGGTCGTTTCCTCAAAAACTTAATATGTTTTGGAGCAATCACTGTAGAAAGGTACGGCCACGGATTCATATCAATTTCAGGAGGCTATCTTACGGATTACTTTCTGAGAAAACTGTGAAGAATCTCGCCAAACGATTGAAAACCCACTTCCAAAATGGGTCGATTTACTTTCATAAGGGTCGTTTCCTCAAAAATGTAATATTTTGGGAGGAATAACTACTGAAAGGCAGGACCATGGATTTAGCTTGTTGAAACCCCAATTTTCCTTATTCTTTGTCTTGTCTGGCTTGATCCAATCATCATAGCTCCAATACCATGTCAATGTTTCATGGAAACCTGCACAGGAGATATAGCTAAAGAAAGTACAAACAAAGCTTATCAAGAAAAGAAGAGAGATTCAATATGGAAGAATGAGAAAATATATCACACTACTCCAATGAGTTGATGATTGATACATAGATCATGATCAATATGATACAATGAATGAGTGGAATACACTCATATATAGGGAAAAACATTCCATAATTAATAAAATAAATCAAGCAATTATCTTTCCTTAGGAATGCATGTATGGATAATAGCGATGGTAAAAATAGAAAGTCTAAAATAGAACTAGTCAGTGAACTCCCACTGAACTAGTGTGTCGAAAATAGAAATTTATCCAACAACCTAGACATGAGCATTGGACAGTTGCAAAGCATGTTCTAAGGTATATTCGTGGGACACTAAACTATGGTTTAATATATACATCATCCAGTGATATACAGCTTCATGGATTCACATATTCAGATTGGGCAGGAAGTGCAGAAGACAGAAAGAGTACTTCAGGGATGTGTTTCATCTTGGGCTCCACTATGATATCTTGGGGCAGCAGGAAATAGAAGTCTATCGCACTCAGCACAGCAGAAGCAGAATATATCGCAACATGTGAGGCATGTACAGAAGCAATGTGGCTGAGAAAGTTGATTTCTGGATTATTTGATCAAGTTCCAGATTTGACCATAATATACTATGACAATCAGAGTTGTATAAGGCTATTAGAATACTTAGTGTTTCATGAACATTCAAAACACGTTGAGATAAAATACTACTTTATTCAAGATAAATTCCAGGAAGGAGAAGTTAAGGTCCAGTATATCCCCACAGATGAGCAGACAACAGATATCCTGACAAAGCCTCTGTCCAGAATAAAGTTTGCATATTTTCGAGACAAATTAGGGATCATGGAAATAACTCCCTTAGCTAAAAGGGAAGAAATGTCTCTTTAAGTTCGGAGGGAGCACTGACATATCATTGAATTGAGGACATTCATTTTCAAGTTTGAAAAATGGTCCAGCTTGGGCAGTTCCTTTCCAATTCAGAAAGTGGTTTGAGATTTCTGACGGACATGCATTTTCTAGTTTGGAAAATGGTCTAGATTGAACGGTCATTTTCGTAATGAAAATGGTTCGATGGATTGTTGATGTCCCATAGACATCAATTTTCCTTTTGGTTAACTTGGGAAATGGTCTAGGACAGTCTCTCTTCTTAACAGTCACTCTCAGTAGTGGTCAAGAAGACTGGTCCACCTCGTCGGACAGTCATTCTTTGGAAGCTCACAGTTGTGAGAAGTTTCGAAGAATGGTTTGTTTTGGAGGTTGGTGCAGGATAGTCATTTCCTTAAGGAAATGGTCCGAACAATCATTCCCTAGGGTAGATTTATTCTCTCCAGGGTGCACTTTATTTAATGCCGGAGGAATGGGCCAGATAGGTGAATGGTCCAGGTTCAGCAATGAGGGACAGGCATTCCCTAGGGCAGATTCATTCTCTCCAGGTTGCACTTTGTTTAGTGCCAGAGGAATGGCCCGGATAGGGAATGGTCCAGGCTCAAAAATCAGGACAATCATTCTTCCTTGTTTGAGAATAATAGTCCAGATAGCCCATCTTTGATGTTCTACTCTGAGGGTAGATGCTCTTCCATATCTCACAGATGTCAGTGGAAGAATGGCCCATATGACTTAGTTTATATCATAACATTGTTTCTCTATAGGTTGATAGCAGTTGATATGATTACTATGGAGACTGTATGTCTCCAGACAATAGAGATATGATATTGTGGTGGATATGTTCCATTGTTTGTGACTGTGTGTCACAGATTGAGTAGTTGTGTACTACTATGGATAAACATAGTTGTGTTCTATCAGTTGACATTGTACCAGGTGTCATGGAGATTATCCAGTTGGATAATAATGACAGTGCTCGTGATTTTAATTAGCATGTGTGGCTATAATGATGCTACCAGTTGAATGGTATGTTTATGCTCAAGAATATTATCAATTATACCTCCCTAGCTAGGTGGGAGTGTTGATATTATGGTAGCTACGGGAGGTATTAACCTCCATTTTGACCTTTGACAAGATTAGAATATTCTGGAAGCAAGAAAAGAATTGAATGTAACCCTAGAAGAGATGTCAGCTAAAGGAGATAATTAATATGAATTAATTAGTACCCAGAATGAGAAGTTGGTCAAGGCAGTCTGCCAAAATTAATATAAATATAGGGGGCCAGTCTTCACTTTACAGATAGCTCTCATAATCGCAGAGAGACACTTGTGCGTACTGCAATTGGGCAGTCTTATGCGCAATTCTTGGAGAAGGTGTTGCTGCCAATTCTGAAGTCTATAGTCTCTATCTTTCTGGGTTGGACTCTCTAATCAGATTTGGTTACTTCTTGCTTGGTGCATTAGCCTTGCTTGGCTATTGATTTTCTACCAGGATTCTTTCCTCTATCAAGGTCAAGGTGCTTAGGGGTGGATTCAGCCTATGGTTGGGTGATAATAGTGATATTGTCTATTGTTAAACGAGCACATTCTAACAAGAAACATGTATAGATTTTGGTCATTCATCATTTCCTTCAAAATTTCTTCAATGGATCGGTTCTTCCTTTCTACCACACCATTTTGATGAGGATTATGTGGGAAAATTAGCTCCCTCCTAATCCGGGTTTCTTCACAAAAGGAAACAAGCTTCTTGGAGGTGTATTTTCCTCCATTATCGAATCTCAAGATCTTTATATTTCTCTTATACATTTGTCCACACACATCTAAGTGAACGATGTCCAAAACTCCTTTTTCTTTCCACACTTCCTTTAGAATTGGTACTTGATGAGATCACCTGCCTTACGACTTGATTGCGTCATCTGCTCCATGTTTGCAACTGTCATTGTAGCTCCTTCTCAGAGTTATCTCTTGTGACTTTCCCAAAACAAGAACAACAAGAGAAAAAGTATTTCCAATAGCATTTTCATAATAACATATCTAAGATAACAAGGATCATAGAATTACCAAGGTGACATGCCCGAGAACAAGAAATATCTCCTAGAGGAGATGTTAGTTCATTTTTAAAACAAGTGCAAAAACCATCTATATCAATAGTACTTACATGCAACCAAGTATACCTAATAGTAATATAACCTTTCAAAGATTGTTTTCCACAACTATAGCAACTATCAAACTTGATATGTGCAAATATTAATAATTTGATCAATCAAACCTGGAACCTAGAGCCTCAACTATTTGTTCCTCAAAATGTACTAAATCCAATATCATTGCTTGGAAAAGTTCTCTTGTACATTCCCTACAAAACATACTCATGCTTTTGTTGGATGATATAACATGAAAAGCATATACAAGTGCATACCTTTGAAATTTGCAGCATCATGCAACTTGTCTTGTAATATGAGACTAGACACCATCTTGAAAAGAAGAGGTTAGAAACTAAAGAAAAAAGGTTCAATGATTAGAACAAGCTAGAAATCGTGAAATTTCAAATTTGACCAAAAGTCAATCTTTGACTTTGACTTTGACTTTGACCAAAAACTCAAACTTGACAATTTTGCTTACTAAGAATACCAACAGGTGAGCTAGTCTAAGGTGCATTAGTATGTCCAGGAATTATGCCAAACTTCTCACTTGAAGTGCCTAGAAGGTTAGGTTAGGGTTTGTTGTAGCTGCACAATCAGAAACTATATTTGCAGCTACAACTGGTGCCACAACGATCTTAACAAAGAACTACCATGCTACCTTCCAGTGGTTAGACTTTCCTAAAGGTGGTCTGGGCCCATAGCTTGTTAAAATATTCAATGTGCTCATTTTACTGTAGACAATATCACTATTGTCACCCAACCATAGGCACACAACCACCCTTGAGCACCATAGCCTTTTCTATATAGAATGATTATGGAAGAAGCACTAGAACCAACAAATAACCAAGAGAGATCATCTTTCTCTAAAGATATATCATCAAACAGAAAGTCTCAAAGCCATAGAACAAGAACAATACTTAGTTGCAGCACTTGCAGTTGTACTTACCAAGAATGCCACCAAGAAATATCACCACCAAGATATACTAGAGGATAGGGCACACATATTAGGCTAGATGGCGCTAGAGAGAGAGAACAATAACCATCCCAGAAAATCCACCTTCCATCACATAGTACATCATCCTTGAAGGGTTTGATGTCGTAGGACAGGCGACATTTTTGGCTAACACAGATGTCTCATCCCTAGCTCAACCATTCGATGATGTATGGTTGTGGGTTTTATCCCCATTTTATGTTATAACTACAGAGATGACGTCTCAAGGCCCTCAGGTTGCAGATATGGAGTGTCGATAGGTCATATGACTAGCAGTTTCCACTTGCACATACGGAAGCCCACTCTATCACCACATTTTGATCCATTGTCAGCACATCCACCACACCATCTATATTTTGGAAGGCAGATGGGTCTTGCTCCATGAGGTACAAGTCAAGTATTGTGGCAAGTAATCACCCTAATATTTAAGGTATTTAAACATGTTGTATTTGAGTTGTTTTTTATTATAGAAAGTCTGCTTGGACATTATGATTTTAACCCTGTTTCACCTTTGTGAGTGTCATAGATTTTCTAATAAGTGACCAACCTTTGGGGAAGGTTTGTGACTGGGGTCCCTTAAGGGGTTATCATACCATTCCTTACCATACTTACCACCTATTGAGGGGTCTGAGATCCCTTTAACTCAACAGGAGGAACCAAACCCGCCTTAGAGGCCCAATTAGACTCTACAGTGTTTGATGGTGGAATGGTTCTCCAGATCTTTTGATCTAGATAATTTATTGATGGGCTTTACTTGGTGATTGAAAGGATGTGTTTCTATGAAATTTCCTCCTTCAGATTAAATGTTCTATTTTTGTCTTTTATTTTATTAGATGAGTCTGATAAAATGAGATGTGTTGGTATAAACCAACTGATCGAAGGGTTTCTTAACTACTAAAGAAGGCTGAGCTTGGGATAACCCTCATGCTCAAGCATGCAAAAAAAGATATTCACACATATTACAAGTCTATTACTAATACATTAACTTGTTGGTATTTCAACATTGACTGAGATACAATTATCGAAAGAAAATATGCATGCAATAAGTTGAGTGCAAGAAAAATAGTTCCCTTAGCTCTACCATCAATCACACATTAACACAACGATTTGTTTTTCATCATTAAGAACAAAATAACTACAAAAAATATTCAAACAGATAACTTATCAATATATTCAAAAACTCTTACTCGTTACAGCATCAATTACTGAAATAAAGTTGGAAGCAGTTCCTCCTCAATCCAATCACATAACACCTTTGATGAAAAACAGAATTTTATTTCCAGTTCTAAGCCGAACTTCTCAATTAAGGTTGTTCATAAATAGTTCTTTACAATTCTCAGAAAGAGGCTCCTATTCCCAAAACCATCGACCCCCTTCTAAAAGGTCAATTCCCCTACTTATAAATAATCACTAACTAAAAATAGCTACTACAAGTTTGTGTTAAGTAAAACAAAAACATTCCACGTGGCACTTGATCTCTTTGTCCTCTAGGAATCATCTCGTGGTTCTACTAGAGTGGGTGATTCTTCTTGTATTATGACCACTTAAAGAAGATATCCTCGCATGTGTTAGCATATAGGAATCTGTGTTAATCCATCGGGGTTGCAAGGGTTTCCTTCACTTCTACTGCACATTCTCTATACTTGATCATTTTGGCACTAAAACTTTGAAAAACTGCACGAGCCTTGATCGGATGTTTCATAAACTTTTGTACTTGACCTGGTGTCTTTCTTGCCACCTGTGTGATCTCTTCTTCCCATGTCGAATCATGTTCTACATGTCGTTTGACTATGTCATGAAAGTCAACAAAGTCTTCGGGTGAGCCGAATTCTAGGAGGCCAATGTCCTTCATCTCCCAATTGATATTTTTCTAGTCTCTTTTACACTCGGCCCACTTCTTTTGTATATCTCGTTGAGGTTCCTAGGCCATACTTACCAAGTATTCGGTTTCTTTCCTAATCCAGGAGATGTTGCTATCCCTTAGCACTCGAATATCGTGCTCCTCTGCGTCTCAACCCATCTGCACTGCATTGATGTAGTCAATTTGTTCTACCGCTTGGTATGCTTTCTCATACCATATCTCCATGTCCTTGCAAGTTGTCAGTGCCATAAGGGTATCTTCTTGGAAATCAGCTATGCCTGCAATGAAAATATGTCGTTCTCTTGTGAACTTTGCATAAGCATCTTGGAACTCACTCTTTAGAAAAATTGTGGCATGTGTTGAGTCTTGATAATATTTTACCAAGTGACGTAGATGGTCTAGCTCCTTTAGTGAAACGACTAGTTCTTTTTCATCTTGCTTCACTCGATCCAACGTGGCATCAGTGATATCCATCCCTGCGTTGATGAGCTCAGATGTCTTTGTGTGTTCTGTTTTGAGCAACTTCTCCTCCGTGGTGAAAAAAATTGAGCTATCCAGAGTGAGTCTTATTTTCTTGGTGGTCCTCCTCATTATATTATTCCTCTTCCTGTCATAAGCGATCTCCTGTATATCAGTGACCTCATCAATAGGATTAGGGATTTTTTGTTCTCCCCAGGTTAGAGTGTTTCCCAAGATCCATGTTGTATGTATTTGTTCCAGGACTGGTTCTTGTACTTCTTTCATATGTCTCGATGGCTCGACCTCCGTCTGGTGTTCATCGGCTGGTGAGGTATCAACCAAAATTGGAGAGTCGGTGATATGTTCAGTACTTACTTGGTGATCGGTTGTTGAGGTTTCGTTCTATGGTTGTTGCACTTCCTCATTTTGTCCACTTGAACCTATCTCATCCCTAGATTTGTCTTCCAGGGTCCCCGATAGGTTGAGAAACTCAATGTCTAAGATACTTTCAGCCTCATGGTCGCCCTGTCGATGGTTTGGGACTGATGCATCGAGAGTTGGATCAGATGTTCCCCTAGGTTCTTTCTCCTCTGTAATTGGTATCAGAATTACACGTGAGACCTTCGAACTCTCTTCATCATCATAGATGGTTATTAGATCAAATACGGGATTTGGCACACTCGTTTCACCTAGTGTTCTTGGACTCTCATACTGGGTTGGAATGGTCATCGGTGATCTAGCCTATGGTGATGGAACTCTGGGGTTTTCCAGATCGGTGGTTTCCTCTAATTGTGTTGACTCTGAGCCATTTATCTCTTCTCTGATTGTGATTGGGTCAGTCAGGGTGATCCTCGTCATTTCTATTAGTTGAGTATTGTTCTCTAGTTGTTCGATGATTCTTTGGGCTCCTAGTAACAACAACCCTCTCCTTTGTTCCTCTATGGTTTTTGCTGCTCTGATTTCTTCTCTAACCCTGAGAGCTTCTTGAGACGATTTTTATATTGTTTCGACCTGCTCATCCATGCTCATATATTTGAAACTAGTCATGTTTAGGTTAGCTTTTCTCTGTACCACCTCCTCCTAGTCCTGATCACATTCTGTAAAAATCTCATCTTCAAACTTGTCATACGTGTATGGCCAGTAGGAAGAGACTTGTGAAGCGTGTTGGAGAACTAGGCCTTTAGGGTCATGATTGTGAAACCGACATGTTGGGAACCTATATTTCAGCTAAATCAAACCCTCTTGTTTAGCTTGAGAAATTTCCTTCACTATACAAAATCCTATATGGAAACCGTAGGGTATAAATGTTCGTTTCTTGTCCTTAACCAAAGTGGCGTTATAGCCCTGCAGGATAGTCTGATAACATTATTTCTCCTACGATGAGTTGGTCTGGGACGTAAGAAGAGAGAAAATGTGGTGCTTTGGTGGCCCCGAACACCCTGATATAGGTTTTGTGTTCATCTAGGTACCAGTGGCCTACTTTCGAAATAATTTTCTTGGCCGCTACATACAACCTTGGGCATTCCTTTTTAAATATAATGAAATAAATCTAGGCGATGAATTCATCGCAAATAAGGGCATAAGACTTTGTGTACATGTTTTCCCATAGTATGTTGAAGTAGACACGTACAGGCAGCTCTGCGACGTGCCAACTCAAATTCATACTGGCGAAGACATTCCTCGCGCATATTACATCTAGAAGATATGAGGCCATGTGAAAAGCGGGTGCCTCTCCTTCTTTTGGCGTCTGAGCCTGCAATACATTGGTTCTCAATCACCTGGAGATGATTTCTCCCCAGTTGAAACTAATCCCTAAAATAGCCACCATGTATGTTAGGGGAATCCATGCCTTCGAGAACTTGGTGCAATCCTTTTCCACGTATAACTGGCAAATTAGAGCCATTAAGTAGATATATGGCTCCCTTAGATTCGTTGTTCCATACTAGTCATTGCTTCGGTTTGTGGATTTCTTTTCCTCCTTCCACCATGAGGACATCAATTGGCTAGTGTCATGGAATTCATAGAACTTCACCATGAAGTCTTTGTTCAACCGCTCCTCCGGGTCCCTGAGCTTGTAATATTTATGGACCTCTGTCAGGAGAAACAATCTAACACATCCACCATTCTCATCATTAATGAGGCACGTCAGCGCATATGTATGATCAATTATCTAGCTTAGAGTCTCAATGCAGGGTAATACTGGAGTTCGGTAGGCTACCATGTGCAAGCATGACCATCGAATGTTTGGAAAAACATGATCGTCAAGAACCCTTACGTCTGGGTCGTTGTGTGGGATAAACTCCAGGTAATCTTCCCAATTGAGATCTCCCCACTATGGGAGCATTATTTTTTATCCAGTGGTCGCTTCTATATCGCCAAAAGTGGGGGGTTGAATAAATGCCTTCTTCGTCAAATTTGTAATGATTGGTTCCTCCCTGGGTGCGTATTCCAATAGTCTCACAATGTCGAGAGAAGATCCTTCACCAATATCTGCCTCCTTTAATTTTGGTGCCCTCGGTGAGGGTCTAGTCATTGGCTTCCTTGGAGGAATTTTTCCCTCTTCTTTGTGTTAGCTTAACCTGGTTTTTTGAAAGTCTGAGAATCAAATGCAACTCTTGAGACGCTCTCTTCGCTTCTTCAGATACTCTAGAAATGGAAACTTGTGTGCAGAACAGAGGTGTTCGAATTTGTTTTAGCAATTTAAATAGAGATGATACTTACCTTGTCGCATCAGTTATTCAATTCGGGGTATGAGTGTGGTTCTACAAATATGTCACCATATCTTCATTATGTTCAATATTAAATGCAGTCATAGGCTAGCGACGCAGGCACGAGCTATAATGTGGTCTATCGACGATTTCAAATTCTCATTGTTCAATCGACGCATGGGTTAGAAACGCATGCGGAGAAAACATTAAATGGCCTATTAAATGGAACAATTTGATCTTATTGTGTGTTGAAAATGTCCCATCATTCCACTAAATTAACGGGTGAATCGGGAGTTGAGGATTTTCTTTAGACCATATTCGTTGATATCTCTCGAAAAAAAACTCTAACGCTGACCCATCTTGTCGTACAGCATTGATGTGGAAATGAGGACTTGGAAGTGTGACTATGACACGGGGAAACCTAAGGTGACTCGGGATGAAATTAGGCCATACGAAATGCCTACATGGCAAAGACACGTGGCACTTGAAACTGGCGTTTTCATTTGATCGTGTTATTCTGAATCGGGGAATTTTCATTAACTAATTGTTTTAACAACAGGTCCTACCCTATCGATGCCGAAAAGTATCAAGGAACGACGATCGACAATAAGTTTAAACAAGTGTTCTCGGATTACCCCCCCTCGAAACTTACCAATGTCGAAAATGCATCGGGGATTGGTGATCAACGATGTGTAAATGAGGAAATCTTCAATGATTTAATATTTTGGGATTTCATCGATCCCTGATGAAACACATCGGTAATCGGCTATCGGAGGTTCATCATGGACCATGTAAATATTTATCCCTCTCATATTTTTCCGACGTCGATGAGAAAATTGACCAACTCTTGAATCTTCTTGGTGAACAACTAGTGCAAATTTACTCTACTTTTCACTGATGTCAATGATGGATCGACGATTATTGTCACTATGTGGTCATTTTACCTACTCAGATTTTGTCGACGCCGAACATAAGCACGCTAGTCACAATTTTAGATATAAATTCTTAATTAGAATGCCAAGTTATTTTAGACACTAAGGTTTCACATTGACAGGTTCAAACAAATCTAATTTGATCAATGAAGAGACATGAAAACAAAATTATCAATCCCTCCACAATGGACTCGGGGATCCATGGGCGAGGCATCTCTAGGTTTTATTTTTTATGGATTTTATCTCTTACCAGTTGCTTTTACCTCTTGGGCCTTTAGCCCCTTCTTCCCACAAGATAAGGTGTAACCACAGAAACAGGTCATCCTAATGTCCAGACTAGGGGAATGGGATAGATGAGTGGGAGATAATATGTAAGAGTGATGATATGATGGGAGCGGATGATGGCCCTTCAAAATCCCCCCTGGTGGCTAACCAAAACCTATGGGTACAAGCTTGCTAGGGTGCCCTGTCAATCCCCCCAACCATGGTCAAGTGGGTTAATGTAAGATCCAAGTAGTCATCAGAAATAAAAGGAATTTGATGCATATACTTGAAAGTTATAATGATCAAATAGACACATACCATGATACTTGGACCAATTACCTCATGGAGCAAGAGTCTTTTCCGATACAAGTCCAAGCTGAAGATGATGGGTGTTGCTGCTGCTAACAGGACAAGTCTGATGAAGAAGAAGAAACATGGGCCCTCCAGGGCCATGCTCAAGTCAATCATGCTCTCGGTACTCCATGTCTAGGACCTATGGGCCTCGAGACATGATCTCCTAGCTATCCCATGAAATCAGGGATAACAGGTTGATTGTGAGCCATGAACTAGCAGGTCCACTAAATTCACCTTTGCACTCTGCAATGATTCCCAACTGTCAATTAAATCGAGCAACTAGTGTTTGATTCGGTAACTCCAGTGAGTATTTGAGTCGATCTTACGACCGAGATGGCCTCTCCTCCCGTTAAACGGCTCGCATCCATCTCCACTATCATATTCTTAAGTCATGGGTGGTTCTGGTGACTTGACTACCGTCTACCTCCTAGATCTGATGGTCAGGACGGTTCCCGGGAATCCTCATATCTAAGGCTCAGAGTTAACTTCGAGACTTTGGGACTTCGAGGATTTTACCTCCCTTACGACGAACTTGCTTAGTTTGTTGAACTCGCGAAGTCCGGATGACTCCAAGGGTTAACTCCCACGCTCTTTCCCATATCCAACGGTCACAACAGACTGTGGCTTCTTCTGAACAAATACCATCCGTTCGTCTTCCAAACAAGGGAACCTTCCCTTTCGATACTTCATCCTCGCTACTCTTCCTAAGCTTTGTTAGCTCTGAAAGGCTTAAGAGCTTTGCACTCTTTCTCTTGAACTTAAAGCTTGGAATAATCCTTCCACGCACCCTTTATGCTCATTCCTCAACTCTAGAACTTAAGTGGTTCTCGGTCTCTTCCTGTCTCATAGAAAGCCTATGCATACGTGCACTATCTCTCCTAAGCTTTAACAGACTCTATCCTCCAAGGGACTCAAAATGACTAAGAGAGTCAACATGTATACATGAAACTATTCCCATGGTCGATGAGCTTGTAGTTCGTGGATCTATCTTAAACCACCACGGGACGCAAGCATTTACGAGTATAAAAACACGTCCAATTCATACAATTTCCTACTTGCCTAGTTACACAATCAAGTAGACACAAAAAGGGTACAGTATAAATCATTAAGAAAACATATCCATCCCTGCAACATTCATAGGATATCTAAATTTAATTCACAGTACCACTTAAATACACAAGATACGTGATTACTTATCTATTACAGGTGGTAGCCAACTAACTGACTATGGGTGTTCGTCCTTCCACCTGACCATAGGCTCAGAGGAATTCATTCTTAGCACTATGGCCACCCCTGTGCCAAGCCATGATATCACCATGGAACTCTCATGGTTCTCAAGGATCTGTTCTCTATTTCAACTTCTGCTCGGGTTTTGTTCTCTACAACTTTTAGAGATTTATTTCTCTGTCATGGCCCTCAGAGAGGTTTATCAGATGCTCACTCGACATCAATCTCACGGCCTTCTATTCATCATCCGCTACAGAGCTCCTGCATTCTCCTTACCGATTTTCTTATATCTTTTTCTCCAGGATGGTTCTCTATTAGGGTCCTAACCCACACATAGGTAGAACAATATATTTGGATGTAATAAAGGTTAATATTAATAAGGCCTTGCAATAAAATAGAATGAGTCGGATGTAAGAAGACCTAATAGAAGCTTTCACTTCTAGAAGGATCTTCCTCTAGATAGACATATTATTGTAATATTTAGTATAAATATTACAATATGAGTCGAGCGTATGAGAACCCTAGCTTGGATATTATTGTAATAGATCTCTACTCAACTAGAGGTTGCCCCGTTGAAGAGGCCCGTGAACATTGCTTTTAGAATCAAAGTGTTATTTATGTTGTTATTCTTATATCATTTTAGTGCTATTGTGGTAAATGTTCTGGTTATATTGTTGTTATTCTGCCATTTCTAGCATTTTATTTCCGTCCTGCATACTTTTTATATCTGGTATATTATAAGTGGTATCGGAGCACTTTCCTCGGCAGAAAGTGTGGGTTAAATTTTTTTTCAGGGTAGAGACATATTATGACATCTTTAAGCCACAAAGATCTGTCATAACGCGCATAAACCCGCGGTTGAGGGATTCATACACGCGGGAAATGCAAGTGGTACTTAAGCACACATATGTTGGCCACCCTTGTAACCCCTGTTGGTACCCCTTCGAGTGGTACTGCATCAGACAACACCTGTGTACAGATTGACCTAGATTACCTGAAGCCCTCTTTAGATCAACCGATCGACCACCTAACTGTTATAGTGTCACCGAGAACAACACTCGGGAAGATACTCTCTAGTACCTGGGTAGTCGGGTAGTACGGTTAAGGGTACGGTCTATCCTCCTTAGTTAGTGCCCTGAGATATTGGACCGAGTACTACTATTGGACCCGCACGTATATCAAAGAGCTATAGCACAGGGAAAACCCTTGTTTGTAGAACCCTTGAATACCTAAGCCTTGGGGATGCTGAAATAATGTAACTGCAAAGTGTATTATTATTATTATTTGATATATTCTTCATTGGATCAATCCCCATTGTGGATTGATCATGTCGACTATTGTAAAAGGACCAAATCCCCTTTTTCGGAATGGTCATAATGTAATTGTAAAAGGCAAAAGAAGAAGTCGGCCCTAGAATATATCAGGAGGCCCTGAAATATAATAAAGGTGGTTATAACCACCCAGTTTGAGAAGTCTGCCCTGCCAGTGAAGAGACACTTCACACGTGCCAGTCTTGTATAAATAAGGAGGCTAGCACCTCACTTAGACACAACTCACTTGCTCATTTTGAGAGACAAATTTCGGAACTACAGTTAGAGAAGAAGAAGAGAGAGTGGCACATCTTTGGGAGAGGATCTTATGTATTAGCTTAAGTTATCTCTTGGCATTGTATTGGCTATCTATAATAAGGAAATTTTGTTGGGTTTTCTTCCCCTAGAGGGTTTCCCAGGATAAATGTTGTGTCTCTTGTGATTGTGTATTTCTCAGTGATCTTGTCTTATGTTTTTTTTTATCTATTGAAATGCAAAGAACTATAATAATGGCTTAAACATTAACATGGTATCAGATCCAAGTTAAAGAAAGCATCTTTCACAAGAGAAAAGTGAAAAACATCATTGTTACAATACATGAAAATTAGGGCTTTTGTTGGTGAGGTATTTCAACCCTAAAACCATCTAGAAAAGTGTGCCCTCCCCCAAGGATCATTTTGGCACCTTCAGTGCACCTTTTCAGTGTTTAGATCTCCTGGAAAGTGAAACCCTAGTTTCACAAAGTACCAAAAAACCAAAGTACCAGAAGTACTAGAAAACTAGAAGCACCAGTCCAGAAATCCGCAGATCAAGTTTAAGGGGGTAAAAGTTGGATTTTCAAAAATCTGACTAAACCAGCTTACTCGCCTCAGCTCAGCACATCTATCCCCTGGATCAGAATTTTAAAATTTGAAGTTTGAAATATTAGGGTTTCCTCATAAAACCCTAAGTTGCAATTGCAGTTGCAGTTGCAGTCGTACTACCAGTTGTAGTCACCCTTGAAGTTTTCAAAAAATTGGTAATGATTATTGTTGCTTCCAGATGGTGCCACCACCTGCAAATGCTATCAGAGGTATGTACTCACATATGTTTAAATGGTTAAACTTTAAAGAGTATTGGAAGGAGAAGGGATCTCTTGCC
>CBVK0102042322.1:0-18168 GCA_900067695.1 Picea abies
GAGATAGAGAATGCTATATAAGGAAGTGTAAGCAATGTAATTGGCAGGGTGAATAATATTGTTGATGTACAAACAAATATTACTTGAGTATTTTTATCCTTCCGTAAGGATTAATATATTGTGTTACCCTACCTCAAGGGTTTTCTCTACATTCTTGTGTTTATTATTGGTTAATGGTTTTTGGTGTTTATTATTGGTTATTTATTAAGTATATTTGCAGATATGGTATATATATACATCATTTGGTATCAAGAGGTGCATGGAGGCCTACCAACACAATAGGATGACATCAGGCTAGAGAACCAAGTCTAGGGAAACATTGGCACGATGCAGAGCAAGCTTAGGGTGGCAAGGAAACAATTGTACATCATGTTCGACTTCCATTAGGATGGATGGATGGTCGTACTTGGTACTAGTTGGCTACAATTCTCAGTCGGTCATATCGTATGGTCTTTTCTCATGTTTTAGAGATGAAACATGCTTAAGTGGGGTGGAATGTAATATACCTAGGGAGGTAATATGGGAGGTACCTAATGAGAATGTGGGTTAGATATTATTAGTGGAGGCCATTCAATGTAAGGTGGACTAGGTCCACCATGGTATTAAATAAGGCCTACAATGGTAGTTACATATAATAAATGGGTAGTTAGAAATAATAAATGAGCTTTCTAGAAGATACCTTCTCTAGAATTTTCCTAGGAGATAGAGAATACTATATAAGGAAGTGTAAGCAATGTAATTGAAATGGTGAAGAATATTGTGAATTTATGTAAGCAAGTATTGCTTGAGGAGCTTTATCCTTCTTGAAGGATTAATAGATGGTGTTACCCTACCTCAAGGTTTTTGTCTATTTCTTGTGTTAATTGTTATGGTCAATGGTTTTGGTGTTTATTGTTGTTATTTTATAAGTATATTTGTAGATATGGAATAGATATATAAAATTTGGTATCAAAGCTCTTTCCTTGGGAAAAGACAAGAAGAATTTTGGTTATTTTTTGCAGAATTTTTTTAACAAAACAGGGTGTGGTGCCCTTCAAGATTAGAACTAAGACTTTATGCTCAGAATTTTCAGAAACCAATTTGATATTTGGATTCCTCTCAGAAAATAATCCAATTAAAAAAAAGACAATCATCTGAAACATAGTACGAGAAGTAAAGTTATGAGCATTTTAAATTCGACAGTTTTTCAGGGTTTTTCTGGAAAAAGCCACGATTTATGCATTAAGTTATTTATAAACCCTAGTTCTATTTTGTGGGTTATGGAGGATAAGTTTAATTTTAATGGAAAATATGGTGGTCTTACTATTGAAGAATATATCAAAAATATAAATTCATTATGGCGACATCGATGGAGATATTGGGTATTTCTAAATTTAATGGAAGATGCTAGGGTATTGTGGAAAGGAGTTAACTTTGAAGAGATTCATACACTTTCAGATACATAATATGAAAAATTATTTTTAGACAAGTGGTCCCATGCCAATATTAAGGATAAATAATGCACCAAGGGTTTACTTTCATGTGGGAACTCTATATTACAGGTTCAGGGATGTATTCAAAAAGAAAATATCATTGTTTCTATTAACCCCAATTGCAGGCATAGTTTTATCAATGTTCAGTTGTTGTTTTTTTTTGGTTAGTTTGCTCGTGACATGTGAGACTAACCTGTGGCTAAGAAACTATGACTCAAGGGCATCTAAGCCATCAAAATCACCCGAGGATCCCACCCGGCCTGAGCCACACCAACCCTTAACATGGCTGGATTTTTTGTCTCCGCAGGTTTCGAACCGATGACTTTAACATCACAAAGTGCCTTAACAACACACTCTGTCACCGACTGTCCTACACCTCAGGGACTCAATTTTCATTTGGTTAATAGATTGCAAATTCCGAGAAATAATATTCAAAGTACACAAGTTGCAGGTGAAAATGTTAAAATTTTTAATGATTTGAAGCTTGGTATGGATAAATATGTGCTGCATTCAGATTTTGAGGCTCCAGATATGGGTGATGTAGACATTTTTTTGGGATATCCTTGGATAGATTTAGTGGGAAAAATTAATCTTAATGTGAAAAATAAGTTTTTGAAGTTGTGGTACAAGAATAAAAATACATTGTAGAATGTGTCTCTTATTAAGAAAGAAGGGCCCATAGTAGTAAGCATCGAAGTTAAGAAGAGGAAGAGTCTCTAGAATCATATGAAGCACAACCACATGACGTAAACAATTAAGAAGCTAAGGTGTTCATTGAATCAAAGGCACAATGTGTTGTAGATTTGAAGAAAAAGGAACAAATTCCTATAGTCATGGTCTATCTCCATCCACATCACATCGAGAAACAACAATCATCCAGGCTAGGGTGTGAGCATCCACACATTTATGCACCAGTGGGGAACCAAAAAGGAAACCAATCAAGAGGTGCATGGAGGCCTACCAAAACTACAAGCAGACATCAAGATAGAGAACCAAGTCCATGGAAACATTGGCATGATGCAGAGCAAGCTCAGGGTGGAAAGGCAACAATTGTACTTCATCTTTGGCTTCCATTAGGATGGATGGATGGTCATACTTGGTACCAGTTGGCTACAATTCATAGTCAATCATATTGCATGGTATCTTCTCATGTTTCGAGGATTAAACATGTTTAAGGGGGGTGGAATGTAATATACCTAGGGAGGTAATATGGGATGTACCCAATGAGAATGGGGGTTAGGTATTATTAGTGGAGGCCATTCAATGTAAGGTGGACTAGGTCCACCATGGTATTAAATAAAGCCCACTATGGTAGTTACATATAATAGATGGGTAGTTAGAAATAATAAATGAGTTTTCTAGAAGATACCTTCTCTAGAATGTTCCTAGGAGATAGAGAATGCTATATAAGGGAGTGTAAGCAATGTAATTGACATGGTGAAGAATATTGTTGATGTACAAGCAAGGATTGTTCGAGGAGTTTTATCCTTACGTAAAGATTAATATATGGTGTTACCCTACCTCAAGGGTTTTCTCTACATCTTGTGTTCAATATTGTTGTGAATGGTTTTGTGTTTATTGTTGCGATATTTTGAAGTATATTTGCAGAACTAGTATCGATACTTAACAATCCCCTTTTTAGATGTTCTCGTCTCTTGTCTTCATGATGGTTCCCTCACTCACCAAGTCTACAGGAGGAATACTCACACGGACAGATACCTTAATGCCAGATCCCACCATCATCCAACTCAAAAATCTGTTGTCTTAAAAAATTTGATTACCTGCTCCCTCCACATTTCTGCCCCCCAATTCCTCACCGAGGAAAAGACCCATTTAACAAAAACCTTTCTATCGAATGGCTACTCTATCGCTCAAATAAACCGAGCCTTCCGCTCAACCAGTAACCCTGCACTGAAAACTTCCACCCCTCCTCAAGCTCTCCTCACTCTCCCTTAATCCAGGGCAATCACAAATCATATCGCTAAGCTCCTTGCGAAAAAGAATATCAAAACTGTGTTCAAACCATACAAAACCCTTAGGAAACTTTTCAGAACAACCAAAGATAAACCCAACTCGATGCTTGGCCCAAGTGTTTACCAAATTCCCTGTCCATGTGGGAAGTCTTACATGGGTCAAACTGGTAGAAGCTTTAAAGCCAGGCTTAAGGAGCATATCATTGATACCACCCATAACCGAACTTCCAAATCAGCTATCGTCGAACACTCTTTCCATTCCAAGCACATGATTTGCTTTGACCAAACAAAAAATTTATCCTCTGCTCCTTACTACTCCTCTCGTCTCATCCGAGAAGCCCTCAAAATCAAAAAACATCCCAATAACTTTAATTGTGAAGATGGCTACAAGCTTAGCCATTCTTGGAACCCTGCCATTCATTACCTTGATCATTAGGCTTCTCCCCCCTCATTTTAATTTTTATTTTCTCTCCCTTTCCCTCTTCCTCGTCGATACATCAGTCTTCTCCTCACCTTCAAACTCCTCTCATACTTCTATCTCTTCTCCACTTCCTTTTCCCCCTTTTCACATTGTTCTCACATGATAACCTAGTTTGGTTCTCACATGATAACCTAGTTTGTTTATTTCTTGGATCTCTATCTTCATTAAAGATTTTATTTTTTCTCTCCCCTCCTAACTAATGTTTCCCTTTGATTTTTAATCTTACAAACTTCTCTTCCTCTAAAAATATCTCACTATCACCCTCCTTGTATATATTTCCTAATCTCAGGGCTTTCCTTAACCCCTTATTTGGTTTTTACTATTTTACTAATTCTCTGAATTCTTTCCTTTTTAACTATTTTCATCTTATCTTTCTTCTATCTCTTATCGTCATAACTAATTTATCTCTATTTATATGTTAACATTCTTATTCTCCCATATTATTCTCCCCCCCTTTTTCTTCCCCTTAATTTTGATCTCTTCTAGAATTTCTCTTATAACCCTAATCTCAATGGCCCCCTTTTTAACTAACTTTGTTAATTTATTATTTCATTTATTTTTTTGACCCTTTCCATCCATTATCATTTTTTCTCACGATTACCTCTTTTAATTTATTTTAATTCCTTGCTATTTATTATTCTTGTCCTGTGCTTTCACCTCAACAACCCTCTTATTTAATTTAATTTTATATTTCCTACTTTACCCTTTACTATCTCCTTAATTATTTTTTTTCCTTTTATCTGTTATCTAATTTAGTCCTATCTATAACCCTCACATCTTTAACCTTTTAATTATCTCCCCCCCCCCATTCTTCACTTACACCTCCTCCCTGATTTTTCCCTCATAACCCTAAACTCAACAGCTCCCCGATAACCCCTCTCAACAACTCCCTCTATGAATTTATTATCTTGACCCTTTCATTATTTTAACCTTTTCTTTCTATTATCCTTCACACAATTCTTTCATCAATTCTCCAATGAATCTTGCTAAACCTTTTGCATGAGAATTCCCTCAATATATAGGGGAGAATGAGACAGTTACTTGGATAAGAATGATCCCAAAATATCAGGGAATCCAGTACAACGATAACCATTCAAATGTCAACCCATTCTTCTAGAAGATTCCCTTCTAGAAACATTGAGAATTCATCTTTTTCCATGCTTTAGGAAGAGTTCGCACCCTAGATATTCAACACAGTGCGAGAAGTTCACACCCCAGATTAAGATAGCCTGTGAGAATTAGGCATTCTCACACCCTGGGATACTAGCAGCCTGTGAACCCTCTTCAAAAATGAGTTTTCTGGGAAGAGATGAAAGTAACTTTTCTCAGGAGAAAGTTATTATGAAGAGCCCGAGTACACCATCCTGATGACCAAAATCATGGGTAACAAAATTCCCCCCAAAGTATGAGGTTGGAATCAGTGGCAGCCGAAAGACTTTGTAAGCTGCATGTGTGTGTCGGAAACCAGGAGCACATCTAATAGGAAACCTACGAACAACCAAGCATCTGCAGAATATCATATATACCAATTCTGAGGTAGGAATTTCCATACTCAGATCATAGACGGATGACATTGTAGACATAGGTCATGGCCACCAATCATACACTATGGATCCATGCCGTCAAAATATAGCATAGCCACTAGGAATACATTGTGGATCTATGAGAAAAATTTCGAATTGAGACGACATAGCCACGAGACATACATAGTGGATCTATGTGTCGTAGATTATACATACTCCATCGCAACCTGGACAAAGAGATGATATCCAGGGTCTTCTAATCTCGTTTCCCAAAGTACGAATCTAACCATGTGATTACATGTGTTGAAGTCGAACATGGCAGAAACCACTTGATTACCGGTCATTGATGAAACCGTTAACAAGTGCGAGGGAAATCACCATTGATGTCAATGACTCCCAAGGTACTCTAGTACAATCCATCGAGTGTGAATGAATGAGTTGAAGTCGAACATCCGATGGAATCTTTTGTTTAGGGGTCAATGATGGAAACCCACTGTCGAAAGCGAGGAAACCTGCCATTGAGGCATGCAAGCTCCAAGGTACCAAAGAATTTCTAAGTCTTGATTCCGGATAATAAGTTGAAGTCGACGGAACAAAACTCGTCACAGGAGGGCCTTGATGTATCCCCCATCAATGACATGAAATGAGTAATAGATTTTGAAGATGAAACAGAGTATGATGTAAATTGGACCGGACACAGGGAAGGCCGACACAAAGAGAATGGACAATTGCAGATGACCGACTCAATATAGGTTTCAGATGGAATTCTCTTGAACATATGAATGACACGACCAATGATTTGACAGCATTGACTCAAAGACGACGCAGGGAATGACCTTGTAGCAAATCGAATGAGAGACAAATGGATTTCCCAAACCGGCTTCAAATGATGAATAGGGGGTGTCATGTTCAAGAGCGAAACTTACTGCCAGTCAATACGAAGATGAAAACATATCCCTTTCCCAAATTTTCCCCCACCATTTCTGGCAAGTACCTCTTTATTTTTACGCAAGCTTGAGGAGGATAACATATGCTTGTTGATATAAGCTTATCCTTTGGATAAGTGCTTCGGAGTATGTTTAACAAACCCTAAGAAGGAGTGGTTCGGGCCCATTATGGGTTTGTTGATGTTTGTTTAACGAGTCCAAAGATAGAGAACTCGAAGGTTTTTCATGATTATAGAGTTTGGAAAAACACTTAAAAGATAACTCTCTCACTTCCTTTTTCGTAAAACAGTCTAGATGAGACCGAAAAAGAGATAAATTATCACTCACCAGATGCTTACTTCAGATACTTTATCGAGCGTGAAAATAGAAAGGTTGCTCGGCTATCTTTTCATGTTTAGAGAGTCTGAAAAGAGCTTAAAGAGGACTCCAAGGGGGTTCCTTTTTCGTATAACCTTGTTGAGCCCGAAAAAGTGATAAAAGTATGCTCAATCGCATTCTTATGTATTTTCGAGCGCAAGAACGGACAAAGACCACCCTCGAGGTTTTATACAAAAACCATAAAAAACAATCAAAACACGCGATGACAAAGAAAAAATATGTCTGCATCCCTGTATAGGAACCTCGAAGTCATTATGCCTACAAAAGTTACACTCAAAAGGACATTAGGGATTAGGGTTAAATAGATTAATAATCATAAAAAACCAAATAACATGGTAAAAGTAAATATAAATGAGTAAAAACTCTTTTTACCATATCATTTTCACTTTTCCACTATTTGAGCTCAAAAACCCCTCTTTTACCCTCGAATTTCGGCATCAGATTGTGGGAGTTACGAGCATCCATTCATCGAGTCATCAACGACAGTGAGGTAGGCTCTTTGTCCTCTACTCTTTCATGGTTTAATTTTGCATTTTCATTGGTTAAAAATTCATTTTTAAGTTGATTTTATGAGCCCTACTTGCGCTCAACCATTCTCGCAGGTGGGCTACACGAGACCTGCGAGAATGGGTGATTCTCGCAGGTGAGCCCACAACAGCCTGCGAGGTTCTCGCACTGTGCCCAAAGGGCACCTACGAGAACCGCAAAGCACAAAAGTTTTTTAAATTTTACTAAATGAAAAAAGAACCAATTAATGAATAGAGTTGCTAATCTTCTCTTTGTGCTTCTTATGTAGGTAATTGGCCATCAAAATGGTTCTTGAATGGCATGAAAGGGAGCACGAAGAAGACAGTGCTATTGCCAGAAATCATCCACCCACTATTGCTACTTTGAGAAACTGTGGCCTCCTGAAGTACTTTCGTATCCTGGGCATGAGGGCCCAAGTTAGGTTGTTAGAGTACCTTGTGCGTATGTGGGATCCCGATCAGCAGGTATTTCATGTGGGGGTCCACACACTGTCCTTAGATATTGAGGACATTTACTTTTTTACTGGACTGTCATGGTGTGGGCACTACGTGAGCCTGACTAGTGGCAGAGGTGGTGGGCTGCCCATGAGTGAGTACTGTCGTTTACACTGTGTTCCCGAGGCAGAGAGAAAGAAAGGAAAAGTAGCTATTTGGGGGGTATGAGATTTGACCCTTTGTACTATCCTATTCACCATAGCTCGGATGGCTGGGAGTTCTGCTCCTCACATGGTGCTACAGAGTTACTTCCAGTATGCCATCAAGTGTACTGAACCTTGGGTTTTCAACTAGGCAGATGAAGTGCTTCGTAGTATAAAAAAACAGTTGACCAAATGCAGACGAGGCAACCTGAAGAAATTCAGGTACGGATCTTTGTTAGTGTCCTTCTTCCTTGAGAGGGTTCCATTACTGAGACTACAGGTTGAGTGGAATTTACCAGCTCCCAGGGATCCAAGGATGCTGAGATGGTGTCGGCTCATGGCCCGGCATGTAGCAGGACCGATCATCAAGTATGATGATACCTTTTTTGACTGGCTTCAAACACAGATGTTGATGGTTGATGACTCTGCTTATACCAGGTTGGATTTTCGAGGAGATCCAGATTTAGTACTTCCATAGGATGCTCAGTGGGGGGAACTTGGTAAGAAGTACACACATTTTTTCTTTTTAAATGTTTTTGTGAATTTTTATAATATGCAAATGTTTTTTATATGTTCTTCCAAAGACTAAATACAAAATTGATTTTTGATGACACAGATGTTGGACCTTACCAACCTCCTGGTACTTCTCCCATTCAATAGCGAGGAGAGGTAGCGGCAGTGCCACAATATGCCGAGGATTATCAAGTGGTGGAACAAAATCTATAGGGCCTGACCGCAGATATTCCAAACATGCCTCTTGAAGAGGTTCCACGATGCGATTAGCGTCATACTATAGGAGTGTCAGGATCCATGATTCGACTGCTCCGTAGAGTTGCCCAGGCAGTCATGTGTTACCATGAACGTCATCCATGACGTCACTTTGTAGAAGCTATGAGATTCAGATTTTGACATTTTGGTCTTCGGACAAAACTTTTTGTAATTTTTTTTTCTTTTGATCGTTATATATACAGACGGATTCTATCGGTTTATCATGTGTTGTGTGAATATTGATGTGATTGATTTATAAATGATTCAAATTTCTGTCTAATACATAGTTAGACAATGCATCTGTTAATGTATTTAGACATCTAGGAATATGTTGATATTCAATGTAATCAAAATAACGCTCCAAGAGGCGAATTCTCAAATACACCCATAACAAAGTAGGACTTCGAAGAGTATAGACATTACTTAACTGTAGTACTACAAGCTGGGAATCGAGTCGCACAACCAAATGACAGATTCCGAGCGAGATAGCATCAACCAATAATTCAATAACGACGCTATACTCTGCAATGTTGTTGGTCGCACGACCGAGACACACACCTCGTAAGGAGACAAGTTCGTTTGTAGGGGCATAAATTGCCCATGCAGCTGAAGCAAGGTTCTGAGTACTACAACTAGCACCATCAGCGAAGCCAATATAGGGTAGCGAAGACTCTGACATCTGGAAATCAAACACAACGTCACATAAGGGCAGAGACCAGATAACGACAAAAGCAAGCTATAGTAACACACAAGAAGTATGGTACAATAAAAATACAAGTACTTGTGCACAGATAATTTTATGCATAGTACTTCTTCAAGTACAACCCATTCTTGGGTTCACTCAAAGGGATACCATCGTAATCTACCAACTCATAAGCTACTTTTTCCAAAACTCATTGAACAATATAAGGACCTCGCCACATGGCTTCGAATTTCCCAGCTCCTAACATGTATCGATCTTGTTCATAGAGAAGAACAAGATCACCTTTGGAGAAAACACGAGGCTTGACATGCTTGTCGTATTGGGCCTTGACATGCTTTTTCTAAGCTTCGATGACTAGGGTGGCATTGCGTTGAGTTTTGTCTAATCGCATAAGATACAATAGACGTTCTTCCTTGGTAGAAGTATTGGGTAGGAGTTCAACAACTAGCTTTAAAGAAGGTATCTCGCATTCAATCAGGAGAATGGATTCCACACCATAGACTAACCAGAAAGGTGTAAACCCAGTAGTGGACTTGACGGATGTCTGGTACGCCCACAATGCCGAAAACAACATTGTGTGCCAACTTGTTTTATGAATCCCTATCATTCGTCGAAGCATAGTTATGAGAACTTTGTTAATCACTTCGACTTGGCCATTGACTTGTGGGTAATAGGGTGTTGAGTTATCATGGCGAAGACCCAACTTTTCAGTAAGTTCGGACATCATAAAATTCCTAAAGTGGCTACCGTGATCAATGACGATAGCTTGGGGAACACCAAAATGAGCTATAACGTGATTAAAGAGGAACAATGTTGCGGTCTTTCCAGTGTTGTCAAATGTCAGCATCGTCTCGGCCCATTTCGTAAGGCAATCAACGGCTACAATAATGTAACCATGCCCCCCGACCGAGTGAGGGTGACATGTCATGAAATCGATGCCCCATTTCACAAAGGGACCAACTGAGACCACGGGGTGAAGAGGAGCAGGATGTGACCGTATCTTGTTATTATAGGTCTGGCAGGCATGGCATTTTTGAACGACGATGATGCAATCGTTAAATAATGAAGGCCAAATTTACCCTGCTCGTAAGATCTTCTGGGCAGTAGCATACCCAGACATATGACCACCACAGGCTCCAGAATGGAAGTCATTTAGAGCTTTCTCGGCTTTGTCGAATGTTAGACAACGTCAAAAAATAGAGTCAATTCTCCGATGATAAAGAGTATCCCCGAGGATAATGTATTGATGAGATTGATATCGTATTCGACGTCGTTCAGTACTGGAAAAAGTTGGCCGGAAAGTCTGGGTTTGGAGATATATAATGATATCACCATACGAAAGATCATCAGTGCTAATAAGGAAAAGAGATTCATTGGGTAATGAATCAGCTGCTACATTTTCCATTGCAGAATGGGGAAAGTTACATATCAACTCAGCAAAGACTAAGGACTTCGTAGACTTGGCACAGTCGAATTCCAAGTCAAACTCCTGGAGTATCACAATCCATTTGGAGTATTTTCCCCCTAGCAATTGACGGGTAAGAATGTGTTGCATAGGGTTGCAGTGAGAAATCATGGTAGTCTTGCATGAGAGGATATAGTGCCGGAAGCATTGGACAGCTTGGACGACAACCAAGGCCAGTTTCTTGACATGTAAATACTTGATTTCAGTTGGCGTTAGACTTTGACTCAAGTAGTACATAACATGTTCATCATTAGCATCATCCTCTTGGATGAGAACCATGCCAATGGTGTAATCCAAGGTAGCAAGGTAAATAAAATAATCGCGACTGTAATCGGGGGGAAAGAGAAGTGGAGCTCGCATTAGAGACAACTTCAAAGCTTCAAAATCATTGTTGGCGATGGTATCCCAGACGAACTCTGAATCCTTTTGAGGAGCCGTGTAAATTCACGAGTGATCTCAACATAATTTGGGATAAAACGATGAAGAAAGTTTGCTTTCCCCTGCAAACTTTGTAACTGGCGAAGAGTAGAAGGAGGAGGGAAATTAAGGATCACCTCAACCTTTAAAGGATCCACCCAGATCCCTTGACGCGAAATGATAAAACCGAGAAGGCAGTCGGATTCCATGCAGAAAACGCACTTATGAGGATTCAAACGTATATGATAGAACCGACAGAAAACGAAAATGGCTCGGAGGTGGGTTGGGTGATCGACTTAGCGCATAGAATGAGTGGGAAAATCATCCAAATATGGTTGAATGATGTGCTTGATATCATGGAAAGCATAAGACATAGTGCATTGAAAAGTTGCGCCAGTGTTCTTGAGACCAAAAGGAAGTTTCTGATAGGCAAAAGTACCCCAAGGACAAATAAAAGCAGTCTTATGTTGATCCTCGGGAACAATGTTGATTTGATTATACCTGGAGAAACCATCCATGAGAGAGAAGATTTCACTGCCGGTGCAATCGTTGAAAATCTGATCGACGAAGGGGGTAGGAAAGTTGTCTTTGGGACAAGCTTTGTTGATATCCCTATAATCAACGCATACATGAATGATGCCTTGTTTCTTGTCAATCGGGACAAGATTGGAAACCCAGTTTGTGAGAGCCACCGAATAAATAAAGTCATCTTTAAGAAGTTTCTCGACTTCGAGCTTGATAGCATCCGCTTTACATGGGTGAACTGGACGAAAGCGTTGCCGGACAGGTTTAGCACTAGGGTATGTCTTTATCTCATGTATCACAATCGCAAGGTCGATACCCGACATTTCTTCGTAGCTCCAGGCGAAGATGTCACGAAATTCTTTGAAAAGGGAGGTGTAGGTGACGATTTTGTCAGAAGAACACGAAGCGCCGATGTGGACATTTTCGACAATCCCAGGTTTGATGGATATGTCAAGGGGAATAATGGGTGATATATTTCTTAAGTTCCCTTTGAAAAACACATTGTGTGTAGATTTGGGAATGGTGGAAATGACAACAACGGTCGACAGAGTTGAAATCCGTTGGTAGTTCTCAATGGTATGTTGCTCCAGAAAGAGGATGGAACGATGATGTCCATCGTCCCAAGGGGTTTCCTCCATGACATACATGATCATCTCGTCAATGGAAAAAATGACACGAAAAGGATCAGGAGACGACTCACCAAGAGAGGGGGAATAAGGTGTTGCTGATTGAATGGCCTAATAGGCGGATTCAACCGGAATTAATGGCATTGCGTCACTGAAATGAAGATGATCTCCAGGGTCAGGTACTATCCAAGGGTCATCAGATGCAGGAATTTCGTGAGGCGAAGTGGAGATCATGTTGATAGAAGCAACAGACGAGCGTGGAACATCGGGCGGTGGAACGGGGAAAGTACCCATTAACGAAGAGTCTTTTAAAAGGCCTACATTGACATTCTCATAACCTGGTGGGGTTTTAGCAATAAACGGTACGTTGCCAGTATGAGTATCAGAATTGAAGAAGGCTAGTTGATCAATGGTGACAACCTTTCCTTGATGAGGGAAACGTACTACACAGAAAAGGGTCGACACAATTGCGCGCATGGAATCGATCCAGCTGCGGCCAAGCAAAATATTATAATCAAGGGGAGCATAAAAGACTTCCACTTCGACTTGGACCGTTTTTCCTTCTAACGTGATGGGCAACGAAGGAAGGACACCATAGGGCTTAAAACCAGAGCCGTTGAAGGATTTAAGAGTGTTCTGGGATTCATTCAAAGAAGGAGAGCCAATGGCTTTCCAACAAGCAAGAGACATAACACATGTCGAGGCACCCTCATCAATAATGGTGTGGAAAATGTTTTTGTCAGAGACAACCACTTGGATCTGGAATGAAAGTTGAGGGGGTAACCTTGGAATGTGATCTTCCAAGTCAAAGATTATTAAATTCATATCCGTCAGATCGATTCCACCGATAGCCTTCAACAGTGCCTTCCGTTGTGCGGGACAAGTCTGAAGGACTTCGAGGGATGACATCATAGAAGGTGCTTGAGCCAGATATTCAACAATGTTGTAGTTCTGGGCAGCATGAGTGTGAGGATTGAAAGCCGATTTCCGAATGATGCCCTTTGGGGGGGGTCGCAGAACTGTGTTGAGGCTCGGTCATTCGAGATGAAGAGGACCATTGGTAGGTGGAGTTGCGGGAGAGGGTTGTGTCGAAGAAGGCGGTAGATCATCAACTTTCTCCTTAGAGGGAGAATAATCTTTGGCCTGAGTAATGAGTGCAACATTGCTCTGCTTAGAATCGTCAGTACACATAAAAAAATATGATGTAGTAGAAGATGAGGGTTGGTCATGGATGACCAACTGAGCCTGTTGTTGAGACAGGAAGGGTTGGGACAAAACGACTGGTGCAGGCGGTTTTGGAGTTCCTTGAAGGAACTTAGTGACCTTGGCACGTCGTGGACAATCCTTCATGTAGTGATCATCACCACAGATAAGACAAGGGTATCGTGGTTTGTGCTTATCCTGATTGTTAACAGGGGTAGTTTTGGTTTGCTCTGCTTGAGGAGTATTTTTTACCTCCTTATTCTTACCCCTTCCCTTTTTAGATTTGTTTTTACCGGCAAGGGTAGATTGAACTGCATTTACCTCAGAAGTCTTGCCGGTGGAAGGGGCAGGAGACGGAGCATTTTGAACATTAGAAGAAGCAGATTTAGGGTTTGCGCTTGACACAGAATGTGGCTGATCTTGGGCAGTACCAACCATACCGTCAGCTGCATGCAAGGCAGCTGGAGTAGTAGAAGTGCTGGAAGTATTAGGACGAGGTAAGTCAGGTAGTAAATCGTAAAGGGTTCCCATTTGTGAATAAACGAGGTCAAGATATTGAGCACAAATTATAGCCTTCTCTTCCATGACTATGGCACCCATGGTAATGTCCTTACCGATGTCGTTTACAAATGACTTTGTGAACCACTTGGCCAGCAACTGCCCGGGGAGCTCAAGTTTAATGAGACGTCGTCTCCTTCGCCACTCATGGATGTGATCAGATATATGAGTGCCTTTGTTCTATTTGAAGGAAGTCAAAATCTCGATCTTTGTGTCATAACGAATCGATAAATGGTAATGCGTAAGGAAATCCATAGCTAGGGTGTTGAAGTCAGAGAAGAAACTTCGTGGAAATTCGATATACCACTTCACAATAGAACCTGTGAGAGTTCATTGAAAAAGACATAAACGAATAGAGTCATCCATCAATGAGTTGGATGAGCACCATAGGTGAAAAGTCATAACGTGATTGTTTGGCTCCTCTCCCGCTTTGCCGTTGAATTTAGGAATGTCTGATGGAAGCTTGGCTGGTATAACAAGCCATTGGGGAGAGTGACGAATAGGATCATTTAAAATCCTTGACAAATCCAGAAGATCCAAAGTGGCGAGAAAGGGTAACTGTCGATTCACCTGCAGGTACTGGTGGCTTTGGGGAGGAAGCCCTGTCGGCAAACCAATAGGACCATAAGCAGTCTGCATATAATGTGAAGACCCAGGCATATTTGGTGGTGGTTGGAGAGGCTAGTAGCTCATAGGAGTATACCCTGGAACAGAGGCTGGAGTTTGAGCATTCGCCCCCCAAATGGGGTTGAACGAAACTGGATATGGTTGACCCATACTAGGGGGTGTTATGGACGTAGCTGGAAACTGCTGTCCCCCAGTTGTTTGAGGAGGATTTTGTATCAACTGATTCCAATACTGGGCCAAGGACGGAGGTATGTTTTTCCCATAAGGTGGGGTTGGTCCTCCCATCAAAGGTGGTGTTCCAATTGGGGGAAATGTTCCAATTGGCGGTTGTGTTCCAATTGGACTTGCGTTCCAAAAGGAATTTGCCCACTGAGAGGGGATTGAGTCATACCACCTTGGTGAAATTGTCCACCAACCAGAAACTGGTAATTTGGAGTGAATGACGGAATAGTGCCACTAGGATTAGGATTGCTAGTAGAAGACGAAAAAGGTCCTCCAAAAGGAAATTGAGGGAGTGTTGGAATAAAACCAAGAAGAGAGTGCCCATAAGAAGAGGGACCACTAGGAGAGCTGGATGGAGTTTGTGCAGAAGTAGGAATGGAAACATTCAAGGCACGATATCCAGGTGGTAGTGTCGGAGTGACGTTGGGCGTTCGCGGTGTGTTGATGGGAGCAAGACTAACCACAATAAACCCAGTTGGAACACTCGTAGTAGCTGTGAGATGGGCCATTTCGGCAGGGATGGTAAAGTGATAAGCGGTAGTCACCGGTACTGTCTCTGTACTAGAGAGTTCAGAAATCACAAGTGGGTTGATTTCGAAAATCACAGGTGAACCTGGACCAAAAAGGTCCCGTCGAAAAACACCCGTAGACCAAAAAGGATCTTGGTCCCCAGGTCCATTCAGAGATCCAGAATACACAACAATTAAGTCTTCAGAAAAGTTTGCTCGCATAAAACGTCTCTCAGAATCGGGGTGAAGTTGAAATTCCTCTCGAGTATTTGTAATTCGAAAATGTTCTAGAGAGTCAGTTTGTTCCACTTGTGGTGTGGTGACGACTGTGACTTCACTTTGCCGAGGAGAGCCCTCAGGTGTACTTGTAGGCAAGGGTTGAGAACCTTCCAGATGCTCTGGAGATAAACCCTGCATTCTACGTGAACGACGTGGAGGAGCTATTGTAAACGAGTGACAAAATTCACGAAGAAAATCTTATGGTCAACTTCGAGAAAAAAAAAACACGTGATAGTAAACAAAATCTAGAAAGCAATCACCAAACAAACAAGACCTTCTAATTCCGAAGCCACTAGTTGGTGATGAAATCTAACATTGCAACAACGAGACGAGAATGGGCTAGGTTAGGGTGGAAAAGTTACGCTGATGACCTGCTTAATGGACTTACACCCTGGTGCAAGTTCCCACACATAATCGTGGGTATACCCTCCAAGGAGCCCGAGTGAGTTTGGTCAACGTCAATTCTAGGTACCATGAAGACTTTCCCCTTCACAGTCACCTCATGTAAAAACCTAGAAATATAGGCCACTAAGGTCACCACCAACAACAATAAAGCCTGGGGGGACAGTTGACAGGCCGATCCACACAGAAGGGAAGGGTATCTAGCCCGAAATCAACTCAAAAGGCTTCCACTCATCATTGTGGGTATACCTCCGAGTGATCCCCGTAATACGTGCAATCTCTACACTGATATCAACAAAGCAGGGTGAGTAACTCTGTCAATATCAATGCAACCTCCTGTTTGACCCTTGTGTGAGAAGGGCTTCCCAGGACAGGATGTTGCAAATGGAATTTAACACTCCCTAACACAAGATGCTATTGTGTGTTTTGTGCTTTGAAGAGTGTATCTCTCTTCCTATTCCAAAGCGCTAGCCTAGCTAAATGTTGGTGTAATAGAGCCCTAAAAAAGAGTTACTAGTTAAATTTTATGATTGCGCTGTGTTATTAAGAGCTGTTGTTTACTCAAAGGAAACGAAGATGAAACTGATGTTGTATAAGACTCTGAATCAACGATACATGGATGAGAATGAAATATATCACTTTTCGTTCAATGAATCCTATGTATGGGAGGGAAAGAGAAATTTTTCTAGATCAACCTGAACTACAATGCAAAATTTCCTTTAAAATGCAAATGCAACAAATCACGCATCAATAACAATTCTCTATTGCTTCTTTTTCAATAATTTCAACAATTGATTTTCAATGTTTTCGAAGACAAAAATGATTTTTTGAAAGAAAAACTTTGTTCACTTTTCAAAAAGGACCCTCACCATGCTAATGAGAGTACAAAAAATAAAAAACCAATGAACAAGCAATGATAAAAACCCAATCCACTCTTTCAATTAAAACAAAAATAACAAGCAAACCAATCTAGTCTTTTCAATTGCAAGAAAAGTGATCTTTCAAACAATAAACAAATGATAAAGACCAAGAAACTCAACTTTCAACTGATCGCTGGTCCTTAACCAATCAATTGCACTCAGATTCTGAAATCAAAGAGTATGGTTATGCCAAGAAAAGTCAAGAAATGAAAGTCAAGACAAAAGTGACAAGAAGAGCCTTTGAAATCCTAAGACTATTCATGCATGAAAACGAAGACAAGAAAGACACCAATCAATGGTCCAAGAAACTCTTATGAGGCACCTAGACTGATCTGGGCAGTTGAAGATGCCAAAACTCAAATCCAAAAGTTTGAAAAAACGAGTTTGCAGGCTGGCAATATTACACAGTGCGAGAATTATTGATTCTCGCAGGTGACCCTTGAGAAGAGTGCGAGAACCTCGCACTGAACCTAAAGGAAGAATGCGAACTCTATATATTCTCGCAGGCTACTGTGAAGTGCAGTGCGAGAATGTCTGAACTTAGTCAAATTTTTGGAAAATGACATAAAATTTGAAGAGGCCTCTGGACCCAGAGGGTCTATTAGGGTATCCTGAAGACTCAGAGATTGATATGAATGGAGAAATGTAAAACAATAGCGAATAGCCACCGAAAAATACCAAAAACCACAAGAAAACGGGTTATAATCCCCAGTGGAGTCGCCAATTTTGTTATCGGACTAATCGGTAGGTGCAGACACTAACAGATCTCCCTAGATCCACTTGGATCTAGAACAAAACAAGACAGGAAATGACTCTTTCCCTAAGTTTTGACCATTGAATTAACTAGTAGGAAGGAACAAGTAACATACCTTTGTATCGCTTCCTAGGGTCTCTGTTGCTCCCGCTTCGCTCCAGTGCTCTCGTGAGGTCAAGACCAAGACAACACAAACCAACCAAAGTGAAGATAGCAAAATATATTCAATTGTCAACTTATGTGTATGATCA